>PVJH01003997.1:0-132796 GCA_004026705.1 Nesogale talazaci
CTTCTGAGACTGCAACAGTTCACAGGAGTATAAAGCCTCCGCTTTCTCAAATGGAATGGCTGTGCAACCTCCTGTGCCCACCAGGGCCCCTGAAGGGACCAATAGCTGGAGAAAATGACCATGTTCCAGAAAGTGTAAGAGAAAGAGCAGGAGACCCTCAATTAGCTGGATTAACACAGAAGCTGCAAAAATGGGCTTAGATCTACCAAGAAGTAAGAGAAGGGCACTGGGCAGGCAACATTTTGCTTTGTTACACACCAGATCACTACTGAGTTGGAGATTACTCAATAGCCATGAACTACCAATAATGTTAATATCTATGAGTACTGTTCATTTGATTAATAATGTGCATTTATCTTGGGTACTCATAGTCTTGAGAGAGATAAATAGCCTATTAAAACAAAAACAAAATAGGGTAACAATAAAAAGCTATAAACTGATTTTATTTATTAGACGGCTGTTTCTTCTTGTCACAAATAAGGCAGAATCTAACAGGGTATCAAAATGCATTTTGAAAGTGTAGTTAAGTTTTTAAGTAGGTTATGGCCTCTAAAGCAACTATCATATTTCAAAGGAGAAGCAAATAGTATTTATGATAGAATAAAACTGATTTCAGAGAGGTTTTTGCTTGTTTCTTTTTTAATGCATCCATCAGCTTCAAAAGTAGGTTGCTGCTAACTTTGGCGTTTATCAAAACTATTTACCCTTCTTTTCTAATTATGTTTGAAAGCTCATTCCACTAAATTTTCTCATCTTGTCATCTTTCGTCTCCTTCACTAGCACCATGCTGTTCTTCTACCACCTTCTATGGAGAAGGAGCTTAAAGGGAGATGGTTAATGTTAGCGTACATGAGAGAGGGGGAAGCATTGCTTTGTGCTGTCCAGGGCTGAGACTCTTAGAAACATAGCACGTTGTTTCGGGTGCAGTAGATCCTTCCTTCTGCATGATTCACTGGTAGATCACAGGAAGTTGTTGGGTGAGATCCCATCTTTGAAAAAGCAAGGAAACTGACTCAGAGGAGGAAGTATGGATGGAGCACATGGCTCCATGTCTTTGGTGGTGCTGCCAGGTTATCTTGGTCATCAGTCTGTCTGTCACCACCTCTTTTGTTTTTAAAGCTCTTTCCAGATCTCTGAGGTGCAGGGTCCTTTCAGGTATTAATTCAGTAGATATTCACTGATGTCAATGCCAGGCAAGCATTAGGATACTAATTGGCAAGGTCACCTGTTCAAACCTCCCAACTGCTCAGAGAAAAGATGATGCTAACTCTTCCTGTGAAGATGCATAGTCCCAGAAACCCTATCTTAAGGGTTTCTGTGAGTTGGAATCCTTTCAATGGGGGTAAAAATTTTTTTAATGTAAGCCACTGTTCTAAATACTATCTTTATAAAATTTATAGTATCAAGACAAGTGCTTTTGTTATGGTAGTATTGATTGGGGGGAAAATCACTCACTAAAAGTGGTACATAGAATACGAAGCTCTATGTACCTTCAACAGTTCCTTCTGTCAGAATTAAAGTTGTCATCGGAGTTGATCCATACAATCAACAAGTAGCGGGTTAAATCACAGCTCACTGGGCTCCAAGAACCATCAGTCCCTAAAGAAGAATTGTGTGTTCCACAAGGAAATTTCCTGAATGATTAAAATATAGAAAAGGGAGATTTTTAAAGGCAACAATACTCAGTGTAAGTAGGACAGAATATGAGGTTGACTGTCAGGACAACTTGAAAAACTAGTACCCTCAGTGGTACATACCAGGAGGGTAAGTCAGAAATTATTTCTACAAAAATTATTGTCTTTAGGTGTCATTGAGTTTGTTTCGATACATACTAACCCAATGTATAACAGAATGAAATACTTCCCAAGTCATGCATCCTAACAATTGTTATGTTTCATCCCATTTGTCTTAGTTTGGACTGACTAGAGAAACAAATTCATGGACACGCATATGTGTATAAGAAAAAGCTTTATATCAAAGAGTTATTGTATATTAAGAAAACATCCCAGCCCAGTCCAGATCAAGTCCATAAGTCTGATATTAGCCCATATGTCCGATATCAATCTATAGACTCCTCCTCAGTCTGACGAAATACATGCAGTGATGCCCAATGCAGGATGATCATATACCAGTGAGTAGAAAGTCTTGTGGATCCAGTGGCAGTGGAAGCATCTCAGTGCTGGTGTGGGTCTCCATGTGACTCCTGCAGCTCCAGAGCTCTGGCTCCATCAGAGTAGCTCCATGTGGCTTGTCAACAGGAATGTCTCTCAGGAAGGGTGTATGTCCTGCCTCCAAAGAAGAAGACTGGATTTTCCAGAATCCTCAGGAGAAGGCCATACCCACACTAAGGCCTCATTGTCTCTGACCTGACTAACAGGCTAGACACCACTCCTTCCCTCAAGTTGACAATAGATTATGTAATTGCCACACTATTGTTGCAAACACTGTTGCTTCATCATGTTGAGGATCTTCCCCTTTGTTGCAGATCTTTGAGTTGACCAATCATGATGTCCTCCAGCAACTGAGTTCCAAGGGTATTATTTCCAAAGTATCAGAGACAAACTCTTGCCTCCCTCACCTCAAAGGAGCTCTTTCCTCATCTTATTTTGTGCACCTTTCAACCTGATGAGTTCATCTTCTGGCAACATATCAGTTGATGTTCACTTACTATTAGTTTTCAATGACCAGTCTGTCGGATGTGATTTACGTTTTCCTTCTTCCTAGTCTGTCTTAGTCAGGAAGCTCTGTCCACCAACCTTACTGCTTTTTGAAAAACCATACTGTGGCCATAGCTGTCCACCAACCATACTGCTTTTTGAAAAACCATACTGTGGCCATAGCTTCTCGCCACACCGCAAAACAAAAGCCACCACAGTAAAACCAAGTGACAGTAAAGTAGTTGTCCAGAATAATAAAAACATTTATAAAAAATATCAAACAGTGAAGCTATTATTTCTCAACTGAAGCTCTATCTAGGTATGCACATTTCTCTAACCCAACTCTGAAGAATTTAGCTTTCTTCTTTGTAAATCATGTCAAAAACATAAGTTTTGTGTTATGTTTAAAGGGCTTAAACCATGTTTCTTTCCATTGTTCTTTGAGTTTAGGAATGGTACAGATGTATGGAGGGACAAGATTGGGGCTGTAAATTAACAGGGTAAAGTTTCCCAATGAAATTCTTGTGGGACAGTGCTCTCAAAAAATAAGAAAATTCATAGTTGTGATGAAGGGTAGGGAGTGGAGTGGATAATTCCTCAGCACCGTTTTCTTTTTATTTTTTCTCAGCATAATTTTCATGATCTTTTATTCACCAGGATAGTTTTCAATTTTCTGTAAGCGTCTTCAAAATCAGTCTTTGTGAGCACCCTGTGCCCTTCAAGAAAATCTCTGAAGATTAACTCTTTGGAATTTCCAAACCACCATTGCCTTCAGAGCTGACCTTTCTACCTTGCATTGTGAATTGTCTACCTCTATCTACTGCTGACAGAGACATATTTACCCATGCCTTGTTTGGAATAAACCTATGCATGTATGAACTAGAACTCTATTAGTAATGTTTTTTTACTTCTCTTTGTATATAACCTGTCATGGAGACCCATCACGCTGACAAAACCTAACAACAAAAGACATGTATGAAATATAACCAAGCTTTTCTGCTTCCTTGTTCAATTAGGACCTTGTCTGTCTGACCTGATTTTCCAGGCATTCTCATGGGAGAAAATACACTAGTCAAACTGATGTTAACATTAGGATCATATGGCAGATATGTTTTCCACTTTAAATTAGTTACTTTCTTGGGGCTAGATAAATCACTTGATTGATTCATTAGCATAAATAGGTGTCAAGAAAATCAATCAACTTTATAAAACCAAACTAAAACAAATGATGAGTCAAGTCCAAACCCTACTGACATTCTAGGACAAAGTAAAACTGCCCCAAAGAATTTCCAAGGCTGTAATCTTTATGGAGGCCAACTGCCACATCTTTCTCCTTTGTAGAAGCTTATGTGTTCAAAGAGTCAAGTGCTTAACCATGGAATCACCAGGGCCCCTCATTAACTTAGAAACACTGGGGAAATTTTTTTAATCATTTTATTGGCAGTTCGTATAACTCTTTTTATAAGCCATACATACACCCATTGTGTCAAACACATTTGTACAATTGTTGCCATCATCATTTTCAAAACATTTTCTTTCTACTTGGGCCCTTGCTATCAACTTCTTATTTTCCCCCTCCTGTCTCCATCCTCCCTCCCTCATGAACCCTGGGTAATTTTTAAATTATTACTATTATTTCATATCTTACACTGACTTATGTCTTCCTTTCCCCTTTTCTGTTGTCCATCTCCCTGGAAGGGGGTGATATATAGATCATTGTGATCAGTTTCCCCTTTCTTCCCCCACTTTCCCCTTCTGGTATGGCTACTGTCAGTATTGATCCTGAGGGCATTCCCTGTATTTTCAGCTCTTCTCTGTAACCATGCACATGTTCTGTTCTAGCTGAATTTGTAGGTAGAATTAGGGTCATAAAAGTGGGGGTGGGGTGGAAGAAGCATTAAAGAGCTAAAGGAAAGTTGTATGATTCATCAGTGTTATATTCCACCCCAACTGCCTCATCTCCTCTCCGCAACCCTTCTGTAAGGGGATGGCCAGTTGTTTACAGATGGAATTTGGAACTCTACTCCACACTCCCCTCATTCACAATGATATGGTTTTTTTGTTCTGTGTCTTTGATGTTGTGGTACCTGACTCTTTCAACACCTCATGATCACACAGGCTGGTGTGCTTCTTCCATGTGGATGTTATTGCTTCTCAGCTAAATTGTGTCTTGCTTATTCTCAAGCCTTTAAGACCCCAGAATGTCTATATTTTGATTGCTGGCTACCATCAGCTTTCTTCATCACATTTGTTTATGCACCTGCTTTATCTTTAGTGATTGTGTCGGGAAAGCGAGCATAATGAAATGCCAGTTTAAAAGAACAAAATATTCTTCTGTTGAGGGAGTACTTCAGCAGAGGCTCAATGTCCCCCTGCTACTTTATTACTACAGCTCTAAATATATGTACATAGACCTATTTCCTCATAGTCATATATAAATACACATATATATATACACACACACCTGTATTTAGATCTTTATAAATGCCCTTTGCCTTCTAGTTATTTTTTAAAAATCATTTTATTGGGGGCTTATGCAAGTCTTATCACAATTCATACATCCAACCACTATATGTCAAGCACTTTTATACATTTGTATACATTTTATACATTTATATACATTTTATACATCATTCTCAAAAGCGTTTGCTTTCTATTTAAGCCCTTGGTATCAGCTCCTCATTTCTCCCCTCTCTCCCCCATCCTTCATGAACCCTTGATAATTTATAAGTTATTATTATTATTATTATTTTTTCACGTCTTACACTGTCCAGTGTCTCCCTTCACCTATTTCCCTGTTGTCCATACCCCAGGGAGGAGGTTAAATGTAGATTCCTATCATTGTTTTCCCCTTTCTATCTACCCTTCCCTCCACCCTCCTGGTATTGCCACTCTCAACACTGGTCATGAAGGAATCATCTGTCCTGGATTCCCCATGTTTCCAGTTCCTATCTGTACCAGTGTACATCCTCTAGTCTAGCCAGATTTGTAAGGTAGAATTGGGATCATGATAGTGGGGGTGGGGAAGGGGAAACTACAGGAAAATTGTATGTTTTATCATTGCTACACTGAAGAACTAGAGAAAAGTTGGATGTCTCATCATTGCTACACTGAAGAACTGATGTATGTCTCATCATTACTACACTGCACCCTGACTGGCTTGTTTCCTCCCCAGGAGCCTTCTGTAAGAGGATGTATCATTACCTACAGATGAGTTTTGGATTCCCAATCTGTACCATCCTCATTTACAATGATAAAATTTTTAGTTCTTTGATGCCTGATATCTGATCCCTTTGACACATTCTGGCCACACAGGCTAGTGTGCTTGCTTCTTACTAGTTGCTTCTCAGATAGATTGTTGCTTATTTATCTTCAAGCCTTTAAGACCCAAGATGCTATATCTTTTGATAGTCGGGCACCATCACCTTTGTTCATAACATTTACTTATGCATCCATTTTGTCTTCAGCAATCACTTAAGGGAAGGTGAGCATCACAGAATGCCAACTTATTAGAACAAAGTGTTCTTGTGAGAAACATAGATCTGTTACTCGATCATTGCCTGTTTTTAGAACTGTATACATGTCCTTTGCCTCCTAGTTCTTTCCTCTGTTTCCTTTTGCTTTCCTCTTGTCCCATTATTATGTCCAGCCTTCATCCAGGTTTTAGTAATTCCTTTTGAAGTAGCCACTTCTTGTGATGCTATAAATCCCATTTCTTATCTAACTGTTCCAACATTGACACCAAACATGAGGCGGCAAGCTCAGCTGGAATGCATTTATCTTCCCATTTCGATTGGACATTTGGGTATAAACCATGACTTTATCCCCTAGGCTCCTAGGGTGATAAAGCACTAAGTGACTTAAAAAAAATCACAGGATTAGTTTTATATTTAAAATAGTATTTAAAATGAAAAGTACTTGTACTGACTCCCTTGTGTATTTATTTAAAGCTATTATTATTCATTCTGTGTGAAGAAAAATTTGAGAGTAGGTTTTAACAGTTCAGTGGAAAATAAGCATCTGAGGTGGTGAGTGGATAAAATATGATAGAACAGAGAGGCTAGATGTTCAATTAGCTGGGATTTACTTTAAAAGTAATTGAAGTAATTTAAAATATACTCATATATACTAGCTAACTTTAGAGACATTGATGTTTCAGTGATAGAATTCTCACCTTGCATGTGGGAGGCCCAAGTGCTGTTCCCAGCTAATACACGATGTGAACTGTCACCAACTGTCACTGGAGGCTTTGCATATTGCAATCTTGTTGAATATCTTTGGGCAGACCTTCCACACTAAGACTCATAAGTGATAAAGACCCATCAATTTGTTTCTAGATAGCAGTCAATGAAAACACTCTGAACCTATAGGTCTGAACCTCAACCAATCACAGACACCAGGCACTATTTTGTTTTTCTTGTGCAAGGGGTAGCCATAAGCCAGGATGACTGTTGGATAGTCAAAAACAATGAAGTTTATGTCTACCTAGGTAAAACAAATTTAGCAAATGTTTTAAATACTCTAAATTATACTTACTTCAAGACTGGCTAGTTAAGACCTGAAAAGCCTTAAGCAGTTTCCAGAGGCATCTTCTGTAAGCTTCAACATGATAGAGTCTAAGACTTCACTAGGTTTGCTAACTGGAAGAAGTTTTCACTGGTGCTTCAGTTTCTAGAATCTGTAAATTGACTCATAAGCTTGTACAAACACCTACAGTCCACTGAAAGTTCAAACCAATGCTCAATCACATCATGAAAGGCACTGAGGATCTCATTTGAAGATACTTAAGTTCAGCTCTCTCTCTCTCTCTCTCTCTCTCTCTCTCTCTCTCTCTCTCTCACTCACACACACACACACACACTAAAACAACAACTGAGATAAATTCTGCTACATCTGTCTCATACTAGGTTCATGAAAAATGCTTAAATGGGCACAAAAGGACAGAGAATTGGGAAACATACTGATTGGACAGAACACATGGTCGACTGTTTTGCATCTGTTTGTTTATAAATGTTCTTAAGGTTTCAGTCTAGTTAAACACTTGCTTTAAGAGGAGATCCATAGTGTTCTTGACTGTTGATATTGATAGAGAGACTCTCACAGATTGGTTCTGGTCAGTCCACAGCATAAGGGTCTCAAATAAAGACCAGCCCATTTCACAATTTTCAGTGCCAAACCAGATACTATTCTTATTAATCACTAATAATACTTGAACTCGTGAGCAGAAAGAAGCTGTCATACTTTTTTTCCTATCGTTAAATTAAGAGATGAATTAAATACTTAAAAGAAGTTGATCACCAGGGAGTTCTTCCTTCTCACTTTTTGCTCAGATTCTTTTCAGGAGTCATCATTTTTAGAGAATCTAAAGCTGTGATACTTAGGATTAATGGTGCCTCTGGTGGGTGTGGCCCTCTCTTAAGGAGGAGCCTGGAAACTCTCTCTCTCTCTCTCTCCCCCTCCCTCTTTCTCTCTCACTCCTTCATCTTCCTGTTGAAGAGACACACTTGGAGAGCTACCGGAGCTGTGCCAGGGACCTGCCAGACCCCTGACGTGCATCCACCACAACTGAATTCACAAGACTTTGCACTCACTGCCCTATAATCTTCGTACATTCTACATCATTGTGTGTATCTGTGTGAATCTGAAGAGGAAATATGGACTAGTATTGGACTTATCGAATAGTATCAGACTTATGAACTTGATCTGGACTAGGTTAGGATGTTTGCTTTGATATATTAATATTTCTTTTTATATATAAATCATTTTATTGGGGTTTCATACAACTCCTATCATGATCAATACATGTGTCAATTGTATGCAGACCACATTTGCTGCCATCAACATTGTTGAAACATCCTCCTTCTTCTAGACCCCTGGTTCCAGCTTCCCATATTTCCCCTCTCTCCCAACTCCTCCTCCCATGAACCTTTAATAATTTACAAATTGTCATTATCTTGTCATTATACACTGTCTGTTGTGCCCCTTCACCCAGTTCCCCATTGAGAGATCTAATGTAGATCCCTACAATAGGTTCCTCCTTTCTACTCCACCTTCCCTCCACCCTCCTGGCATCACTACTCTCAGTCCTGGTCCTGAAAGGATTATCTGTCCCAAATTACCCCTGTTGCTGGCTCCAGTGTACATCCCCTGGTCTAGCTGGATTTATAAGTTAGAATTGGGATCCTGACAGTGGGTGGGAGGAAGTATTTAAGAACTACAAGAAAGTTGCATAATTCATTTGTTGCTACACTGTACCTTGACTGGCTTGTCTCCTCCCTACAACCCCTCTGTAAGTAGCTGTTGCTTTGCCCCAATCTGTACTCCCCTTCATTTATAATGATATATTTTTTAGTTCTTTGATGCCTGATACCCGATCCCTTTGACAACTTGTTGTCGCACAGGCTGGTTCTTCCATGTGAGCTTTGTTGCTTCTGAGCTTGTTGGCTGCTTGTTTACTTTTGAGCCTTTAAGACCCCAGATGCTATATCTTTTGATAGCCAGGAACCATCAGCTTACTTCACCACATTTGCTTGTGCCCACATTTGTCATCAGCAATCATATCAGGATGGTGAGCACCCAATGATAGGATTTTTAGTTCCTGAAGTCTGATTATTGATCCCTTTGACACCTCTTGGTCACCCAAGCTGGTGTGTTTCTTCTATATGAACTTTGTTGCTTCTGAGCTAGATGGCTGCTTGTTTACTTTCAAGCCTTTAAGGCCTCAGATGCTACATCTTTTGATAGCCGGACACCATCAGCTTTCATCACCACATTTGCTTATGCACACTTTTGTCTTCAGTGTTTGTGTCGGGAAGGTGAGCGTCATGGAATGCCAATTTAATACAACAATGTGTTCTTGCATTGAGGAAGTACTTGAGTGGAGGTCAAATGCCCATCTGCTGTGTTAATATAAACTCTACAAGTATATGCACATAGATGTATTTCCCCATCATCATATATAAATATATTCACCTATGTACATGCCTGTATTTAAACTTCTATGAATGCCCTTTACTACCCAGAGGAAATGCTCTTTCCTCTGTTTCCTTTTACTTTCCTCTCGTTCCACTATTATGCTCAGCCTCCATTGGGGTTTCAGTAATTTCTCTCTGTTGCCCTATTCTCTCTCAGTCCCCATCAGGCCTCTCACACCCACCTTGTCTCTGATTTTGAATTACTTGTTTCTTTATCCCTGGGTTGGTGAACACCACCTACTTTTACCCTCTTCCCCATCTCCCATGTCTCCCCCCCAGAACCATCAGTCCCTTTATTTTCTCCTCCAGACTGTTCATCCAGCTATCTTATCTAGATAGACCTGCCGAGATAACAATATGTATTAGGAAAAAACCCAAGCATTCTAAGATGAAGCAACCAAAGAAAATAAAACAATGGTAACAAAAACAAAAAACAACCCATGTTCAAAAAATATGATATATAAAGGATAAATAGAAAGCCTTCCCTTACACACATATGAGGATCACTGGACTTGTTTTTCTCATCAGCCCAGCCCCCACAGAAGCTAACTGAAAAGATTCATGTCCCCTTGTGACCATCTCAGGCCTCAGATTTAGGAATACCAAAAATGTGTCCATTTTCTTCTTTCTCAGAAAGTTCCCTCTAATTTCTAACTTCATGTTTCCTTCCAGGTAGTTCCACATGTCCCTCAGAGATGGACAGGTCTCCTATCTCCACTTCCTGAAGTGCCAGCTGATGTGAACTCAATTTCCTTCCTATAAATTCACTCAGAGCAGAACTAGGTGTTTCAGAGGAATAGCCAGGGGTTCATCTTTTTAGGTGACATCTCAGGAGATCAGTTGGTGTTAAAGAAAAACTGCTTCTGAAACAAGAAGGGTCCCACAACAATTTTTTTTTTTGTTTTTAGAAAATTGTCTCATCTTTTAGCTAGCAGGATTTTTTTAGAGCACAGTATATTATTGAAGATATCATAGAAATGTAGGAGAAATCTTTTAGAAGAAAGTGGAGGAAGGGTAAGAAGCAAAGAAAATGGAAAAAGGAGAAAGTAGAATGGGGAGTCTGGAGGAGTGTAGAACTTCAATGATATCCTCCTTCCATGCTCTTGGGATTTTTGGTAGTTACCTCTTGATCAATATACTGTGGAAGCTATTTTGGAATTATACTCATCGAGACATTACTTGCATGTGATATTAATGATATTGTTTTATAGTTTTCACTTTCTATTGAGTCACCTGTCTATGAAATGGATACAAATATTAAACTCTTCTAGTCAGTCAGTTGGTTAGGTAACTGTCTTCTAAATTTTTTGGCATACATGAGTGAGATTTCCAGTGCCTCATCAAGTTGTTGAAATGTTTCATGTGTTATTCTGCTCATTTCTGGAGCCTTACTTTTCCCTCATCCTTCAGTGAAGCTGTAATTTCTTCCTTCAATATCATTAGTTCTTGTCCTACACTACCTCTTGAAATGGTTGGACATTGACAAATATATATATATATATATATATATATATATATCACAGTGAATGTATCTTGCTTCTATTTTCTTTTGATAGGTCTCCATTGTTAAAAGGAGCCATAGTGGCTTCATGGTTCTGAGTTGGGTTGCTATCTGAAAGGTCATCAGTTCAAAACCATCAGTTACTCCTCAGGAAAGATGAGGCTTTCTGCTCTCTAACCCAGCAGTTCTCAACCTGTGGGTCGCAATCTCTTTGGGGGTTGAACAACCCTTTCACAGAGGTTACCCAATTCATAACAGTTATGAAGTAGCAACAAAAATAACGTTATGGCTGGGAGGTCACCACTATGTGAGGAACTGTATTAAAAGGGTCATGGCACTAGGAAGGTTGGGGACTACTGCCCCAAAGAGTCACAGTTGGGGTATCCCATAGGGACCCTTCTTTGCTGCCCTATAGACTCATTCTAAGAGTGTTAGGTCAGGTTGACTAGAGAAACAAATCCAGTGACACTCATGTGCAGGAGAGAGCTTCATATCAAGAAGTAATTATACATCAAATAAACAACCCGGTCCAGTCCAGAGAAGGTCCATAAGTCCAACACTAGTCCATAAATCCCTCTTCAGACTCAATGCAGTCATCTGCAATGATGCAAAATGCAGGAATATCACAGGCCAGTGGGTGCAGTCAGTGACAGTGGTTACATCCCAAGGCTCAAACAGGTCTCAGCATGGCTTGCAACAGGAAGGTGAAGCATAGAGGGGGGTAGGGGGAGGCCCCCAAGTCTCTCCTTATGAGAAGATCACATAGGGAGGCACCATCAGGCTGTGACCTCATTGACAGGCGAGGCTTCACCCCATATACTTCCATATATCAAGTTAAAATGGAATGACATAACTGCCACAGTAGCAATGACCAAGAACTAAGGATTTTGAAGGAAGTAATTCAAGTTGCACTGAAGAGCATTGGCAACAAACAAGGCTGCAAGAACAGGCAGCAACTGAATTGTTTCAACACACTGATGAAACCTTGCAAGTCCTCACATATCCATGTCAAATATTATGAAATATACCAATAAATATCTATCCCATAGATTCTTTCAATATTTTAACTTAAGGCTTGAATTTTTTCTTAATTCTTTCACCTTGAAAAATATTGAGCATCTTCTTCTTTTGGTTCTGCACATTCTGGATCTTTGTACATTTCATTAGCCTCCTTTACTTTGTCTCTTTGAACTGCCTTTTGATATTTTCCATTCAGCTCTTTTAATTCATCATTTCTTTCATTTCTTTTAGCTAATCTACATTTCAGAGCAAATTTCAGACTCCTTCCTAGCATCCATTTTGTTCTTCTCTTTCTTTGCTGTCTTTTTAATGACCATTTGCTTTATTCATACATAATGTTCTTGATATCATTCTACAACTCACCTAGTCTTTTGTTATTAGTATATAATGCATCAGAGCTGTTCTTGAAATTGTCTCTAAATTTAATTAAGATGTACCCAAGAACATATTTGGCTCTCCAGAACTTTTTAAAATTTTCTTCAACTACAACCTTGACTTATTACATATTAACAATCAGTGGTCTAGTCCACAGTCAGCTCCTGGTCTTTTTTTGTGGGGTAGGAGACTGGTGATAGTGATCTTCTCCATTCTCTCTTTACACATATGTAGTCAATTTCATTCCTGTGTACTCCATCTGGTATGTTCCATGTGTGCAGTTGCCACTTATGTTGTTTAAAAAAGGTATTTGTAATAAAGTAATTAGTCTTGTAAAATTCTATGTGATTGATCCAGCTGACCCAATGGTGCTAGAGTTGTCAGTTGCCAATAAAGATGCGGTGTGTGGTCTTTGGTAGACCCCTATTGGTGAATCACAAATAGACCATCCTCTGCAGACAACTACTCCCTCTTTGAAAAACAGCTGTTGGCCTGTTACTGGGCCTTGATGGAGATTGAATGCCTCACCATGGGCTACCAAGTCACCATGAGGCCTGAACTACCCATGGGATGCCTAATCAGTGGACTGTCTTCCTGTGAATTGCTTTGCTGTTTGCTGCTTGTGACCAGATAACCTGAATTGCTCTACAGAAGACTACTCGGTGGCCCTCAAGACTCCAAGGACTGAGTTACACCGACCATTTGTACTGCTTTATAGATTAGTTAGCTGTTTATTTTTTATTTATCCTTCTATCTATATAAATATATAAAAAGGATTACTAGTGTCTTGGTTTTGTTTCTCTAGAGAACCCTGTCTAACACAGTGATCTACATATAAACTCCTCCCTGGGGTATGAACAACAGGGAAGTGGGTGAAGGGACACATCGGACAATGTATAATATGAAAAAATAATGATAATTTGTAAATTACTAAGGGCTCATGGGGGAGGGGGAGTGGGGAGAGAGGGGAAATATGGGAAGCTGATACTGGGGGTGCCTATGTGGAAAGAGGATATTTCGAGAATGATAATGGAAACAAATGTGCAAATGTGGACTACATGCAATTGGTATATGTGTTGATCATGATAAGAGTTGAATGAAGCCCCAATAAAATGATTTAAAAATTAATAAAAATTTTTATCATGTAATCTCCAGCTTTGTTTCTATCACCAAGGCCATATAGTCCAACCACCTCTTTGTTTCCAATAGTCTTATTCCAATTGCCAGTCATTTTCATTGCATTCTCATTGCTTGTGTAGTGAATTTCAGAAGTGAGTTTGTGGCTGATATATGGTCTGAAAAATAATTTTATAAACTGGTCTTCTTTGTAAGAATGCAGATATCCTATCACAGAATGCACTGTACTTCAAGATCGATCTTAAAATGTTCTTTTTGATAGTGAATGCAACACAATTCCTCTTGAATTTGTTATTTCCAGCATGATAAATAGCATGACTGTCCAACTGAAGTTGGCCAATGCCAATCCACTTAAGCCCATCGATGCCTAGGATATTAATCTTTATATGCTCCATTTCATTTTTTAGGACTTCCTAGATTCATATCTTGTGCTTTGTACATTCTGATAAATAATGGATGTTTGCGGCTTTATCTCCTCATCTTGAGACATGCCATTCAGCAAATATTCCATCATTAAAGTTAACTCTATTTTGGAGAAGCAGCTTTTTTCCCCAGTGATATTTTGAGTGCCTTCCAACCTGAGGGACTCTTCTGTCACCTATAGGATGATGTTCCTCTGCTACTCATAAAGTTTTTGGTGACTAACCCCTCTAAAATGTATTGTATACTCTTTCTTCTGAATTTGGAAGCTATGCTGTAACCGCTTCATCATAGTGACTCTGCTGGTATTTGAAATACCAATTATAGAGCTTCCAGCACCCAGGCAACAAGTAGGCACCATAGTACAACAAACTGACAGACAGCAAGTGGTTGGAAATGGATAGCCAACTCTATCTTCCAAGAAATCCGTACAAAGGTTCTGATTGCTAATCTTTCACCTCGTAAGTGAATGCTCAACTATTTGCACCTCACAGCCTAATAATTTTATTGCTACTACTTTATTGTTTTTAAGGACCCTAAGAGGGGCTTCAAACAGTTGGTGTAAAAATTCCATTTAAAAATTTTCTTTTTCTGGGGCTGAGCCCTGGTGGCGTAAGTGGTTGAGTGCGGGACTGTGGGCTTGGTGATTCAAGACCAGTGGCGACTCTCAGGAGCAGCAGTGGGTAGCGCCCACGACCACCAGAGGGCAGTGATGCCCCACCCCCAAATTTTTTCCATAAGTTGTCTGAAGCCCCCTCCATACACATATGTGACTTCACTAGATGCAGAAAACAAACTTATGATATCTTTCACAAGTGAGATAGGCCAGTACAGTTATTTTTGTTATGATTTTATTACTAATAGCTTGAGATTCCACTCATCTCATTACTGGTTTTGTCTTCCCCATGAATTTTCATATGTGTTTGATATAGTCAAAGTAAGAAGTGAATTCAGTTTTTTACTCTCAAGTGGGAGAAATGCCAGATATCAGTGAAGGCTGCTTGTCTTCTCGTTGCCACATGCTTTCATTCTTCAAAACGGTCGCTGCTCTGGAAATACCGCGGTCCTGCTCCCTCCTGGTGGTACAGTGTTTACACGTTGGGCTGTGAACCTCATGGCCAGCAGTTTGAAACTGGCAGCAGCAGCTCCTCAGGAGCAAGCCTGGGCTTTCTACTCCTGTCAGCAGTGAGAGTCCCAGGCACCCACACGGAGTTGAAAGGCGCCAGCATAATCTTGACTGCAGTGAGTTTGGTCTGACTTTGATCCCTCCAGAGCACTGTGGATCTACAGAAGGAAGATCTCTTCTATTAGAACAAGTTGAATCCAAAGGGTCTACCATTTGCTCTCCCCAAATTACTCCACTGGTCCCTCCACAGTCACCCACACTCACAGTCACTACACAGTCAACCTCAGGAAAGACATGGAGTCTAAATATGCATCCATCGATGCATATTTTTCTGTACTGTTTCTGAGCTTTAAATCTTTCCAGGAGCAGATAAGCTCATTTTTCACTAGAGGAGCAGCAGGTGGGTTTGAACGTCCAACTTCGCTGCTGGCACCCCAATGTGCAATCAGTTGTCCTACCACAGCACCTTAACCCACTGTCAGGCAGTTGAATGAAAGCTGTTTCTTGAATTGTATCCTTTAATGGACTATTTATTAGCAAGCAGGCACAAAAAAAGTCTCACGGCCTATCCTATACACTGGTGAGGTCCTGGCTCTTCGTCCAATCAGGAACTCCCACAAACCTGCAAGGAAGCTTCCTCTCAACACAAGAATACGGCCCTATTCTGACTGCACTGTCAGTTACACTTCTTGTAGCACCTAGATGAGTGCTGTTAAATGAGGCATATGACTCAGTGGTATTCTACATAGAAGACTCTAGACTCTGAGGTTTTGGATTTCTGAGCTGGTTGGTCCTTTTCATGTATGTTGTTCATTCATGCCTATGATTTTTTTTCCATTCTCTTAACTGTGCTCAATTTCATAACCAATTTTGGGTTGTACAAATGCACAATTGTGCCTGACACCCTGGATTCAATGGGTGGATTGGGATAAGAGTTGTATAAGCGCCCCCCCCCCCAAATGATTTTTTAAATTAAAAAGAAATTTTGGGATGTAATATCCATTTATGCTTAGGTGCCAAGTTTCTAGTGCACGAAGTTCACAGAGTAACTTTTTATTTGCCGCTCACAGCCTCCTCTGTAACGAGGGTTCATAAGAAAAGTCCACCAGATCTAACTGCTCACTGAGTGTGTACAAGAATAATTTAGAAAGGAACCACCCTACAGAAGTTCCTGCTCATCTATACACAGGTTCGTGCCGACCCAAGCATGGTAAAGCAAGTCTGTAGTCTGTGAGAGCATGACTCCAAAGCACATCCGACACTCATATCCTCACCTCATTCAGTGCATTCACAAAATAGGGCACTCACTAGGCCATGACAAACAAACAACTCTGAGGACATGACTAATATCAAAATTTTAACAAAGCGCAAGTGACTATCTTTCCCAGATCATTAGAACAACTTTATGGGAATGCTGTGCTCACATAAAACCACAGTTTTTAAATGGATCAACCTTTAAAAACTTCGAGGTTAGAATGACCTCAAAGGCGCAGCACAAAAGATCCGACCATCGACATGATGAATGAAGAATCTGCCAACAGTTCAGACACTGGTCAGAGAAGGTTGTGGGTACTGGGATCTCATCTGGTTTGGCGTTTTTAAATTTAAACCAATCCTTCGCTTTTCAACATACTTTCTGCTCCGTGGCTGGCAAAAGCCTGACACAAAAATCAGCGAAATCAAGGGTCTGGTCTTCCCATCTGTCTCTTAAGCAATGTCAGAGCTAAAGGAAATCGTTTTTATGGAGCCAATTAAAACTGGTGACAAGCCTTGGATTTATCAAGAAAATGCATGCAGAGAGCAAGAGTCATTAAATTCAAGGCAGAAAGGTCAGCTCAGAAGGCTATGGAGAAAACATATGCGATTCCAAAAAACGGAGTGTAGGATGATGACTGTGGTGGTTTTAAGAAAGTTGAAAACTATCAGTGGGGGCGGGGTGGGGGATAGATATGCTCAGGACTTCCTTTTCTATCCCACAACTCATCTTCTAATTATCTGAGGGTCCTAAAGGCCATCCCACAAAATGGTATAGGAAAGCCTTACCTTAATGACCCTCCAGCCTTGATCTTACCCTTTTAGACTTCCTTTTGTTCCCCAAACCTGAAGGACATTTCAGAGGAACACAGTTTGGGTCCCTAAAGATGGCCCAAACTGCTGTTTTGGCATGGTGTAAATCAAAGGATGCAGACAATTTCAGGGAAGGGTACAAGAGATGGAAGCACTGCCTTCTGAGGTGGACACTTAGATGGACAATATGTTGAGAAGCAATTGTTTCACATTTCGGTATTTTTCCCTTTCTTGACTACTTCTATGATTGCATAGCAATGCTTTTTTTCTTACCTTGGTAGGACACATACCCACATATATCTATGCATTTATATCTTGATAGATAGATATTTTAAAAGATAATTATATCTTTCTATCTATCTAGATGGAGGGATAGATGGATAGATGAAAGTGAGAATTCAAAGAGTTCATGGAAAAATCACATCCTTTAACTCCATTTCTCCATGAACTCCGTGAAGTCCCTTTGTGTACACACCCACATACAGAGGTTCCAAAAGTTCCTGGAGAATTCAAGAATGAAGTATAGTACATCTTTTATCATTATACTTTAAACTTTTCTTTAAATTTCTTTCATACTTATAGTTCTGTTTTAACCTTACAAAAGTTAAATGAGATAAAAAAAAATTATCGCCTCCTTGTCTCAGAAGAGAACAGTGATGTTTGGAAGACATCTCCCCCAGTTACCTAGCAAGTTTATCACACCATGGACTTTCTCTGTGGTTTTCAGCCTCTGAGTGCTTTAACCGAGGCTTGACACTTGGAATGAACCAATGAACCAGAAGCATCAACAGTATCCAGGAGTCTATTAGGAATGAAGAGCCTTAGGCCTCACCTCCTAATGATGATTTGATTTGATTGCTCGACATGAGAAACCCTGGGCTAGCACTTTGTTGTTGCTTGGTTTGTCAATAAGGTTTTACTGAAAAAACAGCCACGTCCATTACTTTATCTGTTGCCCATGATCCCTTCACCTCTTCACAGATGACTTTCAAGTTGTATCAAGGACTGTATGCTCAGCAAAGCAAAGACTGTTTACTCTCTACTAGGCATTTGCTTATCCTTGTCTAGAGTAGTGCTTCTCAAATGATTTGTGTTGGAGCACTAAGTCTTTTGCCTGTTTATTTACTTCTGATTTCCAATCCACTGTGGCACAGTACCTTTTATTTCAATACAATAAACAGAACGATGAGAAAAAGCCTAACAAGAGAATGCTAAAAGTATAAACACTGATTTTTTAATGCTCAATTCAACAGACAAAAAAATTACCATATAAAATTGTTATATATGTTTATATAATACATACAAGAGAGTCTTTGGTGGTGTAATGATTGGACATTAGCTGCAGTCCATCTGGTCAGCAGTTAGAAACCACCAGAAGCTCTTTGGTAGAAAGACTGAGCTTTCTCCTCCAGTGAACCGTCCCCTTCTCAGAAACCCACAGGGGGTGGCTGTGAGTCAGCATTGACTGCCTGGCAGTGAGTTGACT
Source organism: Nesogale talazaci (assembly GCA_004026705.1). Taxonomy (NCBI): domain Eukaryota; kingdom Metazoa; phylum Chordata; class Mammalia; order Afrosoricida; family Tenrecidae; genus Nesogale; species Nesogale talazaci. Next base: position 18,764 of record PVJH01003997.1, read on the forward strand.
GATAATATCTGTTAAGTAAAGGGAAGATCATAGATAAGTAGTTCCAAAGTTTATTCTGCCAGCTTTTGTAGGTAATACATTTCTCTGCAGAAGCTGGGCTTCTTTCATCCACTGTGCGTTTGCCCACAGCTGTTAACTTCCATCGACTTTGTTATTGCACAGAGCGCCTTAATGGTGCAGGGGTTAAGCCCTGGCTTCTAGCTGAAAGGGGCTGTGTTGGCAAAACTATGGCAGCCTAGCTAAAGAGTGGCCACCTCAGCCACCTTTGGGGCTGTCCCACTCTGACCTACACGGTCTCGAGGAGTTAGTGTCCACTCGAGGGCCAGGGTTCGGTATTTCAGAAATGTATGCAGCGGCAGCAGCTTCTTTGCATTAAGTGGTCCTTGTCCACTAGCTCCTGAGCTCTTGATTTTAAATAAGTAGCTCTTCTCCCTCTGCCCCAAGAACAGAACTCCCTTCCCAGGGAGCACTCAATTAGTCCTATGATCTAAGAGGCATGCAGTGCAAATGCTAGACTCTGGTAAGGAAAAGGTACAGGATCACACCTTCCAAACTCCCTTAGAAAAATTACCTGGAGTCTGGGAAAATGAAAAGCCTCCAACTCGTCCTTTATTAGCTGGTCTCCTGTTGCTAGGCGACTGGCTGGCAATAGCTCTTGGTTTAAATTCTTAGCCAAGCTTTCAGGGGTCAGGCTGGTCTTCTACATCCCCAAGAGTCCTCAACTCTGACTCCTTCCTTCTTCCAAGCCTTCTGTGCAGTTGCTTTCTGGAGACCTGCCCTGATTCTGGGATCCTGACCTCAAGCCACCATGCGCCTCGGTTGTGTCCCTTGGGGAGCTCAGGGGAGGAATAGCTTTGCCGCTGCCACCACTGTGCTTGCCACCTGGAAGAAGCCCGTGAGGTCACCCCACAGCATGACAGGCAGGCAGCTGACTGCTTTATCTAGTGCGTTCAGAATCTCAAATGTGCAAGTGGATAGACTGATGGCTGAGCCCCGGAGAAAAGTCAGAAGCACAGTGGGTCTCAGCAAGGCGCCCCCTGCCAGCCCACACCTGTTCTGCACTTTGTATCCGTCAAGGGTGTGAATAGAGAGAGGTCTCTGTCACCTTCCTTGGACCAGAAAGTTGGCATTTTTACATTATCTCAACAGCACACTCTCCCATCAATCACTGTTAATATTAATGAAAGTCACTTTCTAAGACATGAATGAGCAGAACACAACCAGCTGCCATGCAAATGTGCCATTGTGATAGCCCAACCCGTGACTGAATCTCATTTATCACCACATGTAAAAACTAGTAAAACGGCTCGGGTTCTGCACCGAGCCCATCACCGTAGGAGCACAAATTACTCCAAAAGACCTATCCAGAAGAGACGGCACTGTAATCCTGTCTGAGTGAAGGAAGAGACCAGATGGAGGGAAGCCCCCCACCCCACCCCATCACCGCCCCCACCCCCACCCCCAACCTCTCCGATAATGCAGCAAAGTAACAGTTCCTTCAGGGAAGGCTCCCTGGGGCCCGCTCGTTTCTCCTGGTGAACCCTCATCATGGATGGGCTCCACGTATATAGAAAGGAAACATGACAGAATGGGGAAATAACTGAGAAAGAAATCATTCTCACTTTCAACACACGGAAGCCCGAGTATCCAGCCCAGATACCGCATACCTGAGCACCTAGTCAAAAAGGATGGGGACTCGTGTCTCCTCCGAGGAGCTGTGAACGAAGATCCTGAGAATCTGCTTCGAAAAAACCCAGGCACTCAAAACCCGACGGTGCTCAAGTCTCCTCCGACAGGCACGAGGTTGCCGTGAGCAGAGGCAATGCTACAGCCCACTGGTTTTACTCAGGGCCTGAAGTATTTCCGGGATAGGGGCAGCATTTGAGCCATGGTCTACTCGGCTTGTGGCCCGACTTCCTGATGAGCGTAACCCTGTCCATGCAGTTTTGGGTGTTGTCAATTACAGGACTATAAACATATCACTGGAGTTCCAAAGCAAAGCATAAGCTCCTCAACCATCTGAGACTTGAATAGAGACCATCGATGTTACCCCAGAATCTTCCTGCAGCCTTTCCCTTGCAGAACTGGCCCTTGCAGAACTGGAGGCAGATGTGCAAGAGACCAGGGAGTCTGAGCGTAAATGCACCATCCACAGAAAATAGGAATACGTGTTTTTGTGTTCAGTTCCACAGTTCTCATCTGGCATTCAAATGTCACATATGGCCAGATGATAACTTCTGAGAGCATACTCGATACATGGTGTTTCCGAGTTATGTTGAACTTGTACACCAGAGGGAAATATTTCAAACTAAATTATTCAGTGAGGACTTAGTATTCATTTTTGTCTACTAAATACTTATGAGAGACTGGAGGCTTGGCTTACCTTCGATTAAGACTGAAGAGGAAGCTATTGATGAAGTCACTAAACCTTATCTTCCCTAGGTCACTAAACATTAGTATTTGAATCATCAAGCAATAAGCAAGGGTTTAAGAAGTATCAGTTATGCTCAATCACCCCTAAAAAATTTCACCCGGGAAATGTGTCTGTGTACAGCAGTGTACCTATAGAAACCCTAAACCAATCTTATTGCTGTACAGGTAAGTGCTATGCCTGGGGACCCCGCCCATATTTTAATGAATAGGATGGCTTCCCAGCATCTTCTTGATCTGTATCTTCTTTCCTGAAGCAAATTGTTAAGCCCGTGGTGCTAATTGGTGATTTTGAGCTGCCAGTTTTTTAGATGAGTCATTCAGTGCTTACCACTTGAACCACCAGGGAGCTATCACATGCTTTAAAAAGTAAACAGCATATCAAAGAATAAATAATTCATGGTTTTTCATGAGCATATGATATTGATTTATGCCTTGTCTTTATAATCCCCTTTATCTGCCTCCATATTGCTTCTTTTTTAATCAACATTGAAGCACTTTGAAGTCATTCCAAAGGAAGAATTTTCTAAAAGTACAGTTATATTACTCTTCAGTGGCTATTGTGCACCTCTTCTCACCTTTACAGCTCAACTTCTGAAGCAACTGTCTTCTTCAGTGTCCCCCTGCCCTCAAGTCTGGTCACACACACCCCATGATCCCATTAAAAATGCACCTGCTCAGTGTCATTGATTTCAGGTCACCACACCAAAAGGGCACATCTCCCTCTTAATTATTCTGGACCCTCTCCATGTCTGTGTCTTTCATTTCAGTGTTCGCCTATGTGTTTCAAACACTCTCTTGTTCTCTCTCTCCTCCCTTTGAAACCTCTTTCTCAGGCTCTCTTTCTCAGGCTCTCTCATCGGCTACTCCTTCCCTTTCCAATGTTCACATGTGGGCATTCCTGCTCCCTTTTAATCTCTACTTTGTGGCCCTCACCCATTTCCATGAATTTCACTGATTTCCACCACAGGCCTTCTATCTCTATGTCAAAAACTCCCAAATCGTTGTCTGCCCCTTACTCTCTACTCACATGTCTTCAATCAGCATCTCTCTGCTCATGTCTCACTGCTGTGCCTAATCATGGCTTGGAGCCTGTTCACTCTGGGCCAAGGCCTACTGAAAATTTACATTTCCAGTTAAGACATGCTGAATCAGGATCTGGATTGTAGCAAGTTTCTCAAGTGATTCTTACGTCGACAACATGGCCAAGTATCAAATATAAAGGCCCATTGCAGGAAACTATGTTCCAGGAGACACAATAGGCTGTTGTAGTTACTGTCTCTAGAACCTACCTGTTACTTACCAGTGAGTCCATCCCACGTCATAGCAGCTCAGTGCACCAGAGGAGGGAACACCCCCTGGTCCTGAGCCATTCTCACAATTGTCCTTATGTTTGTCCTCATTCTTGCAACCACCATGTCAAGTCATCCCATTCATGGTCTTCCTCTTTTTCAACGATCCCCGTAGTTTACCAAGCCTGGTAACGGATGCCTAATAGCATCTACAGTTTTTGAGACAAAATATTGCCAACCTCACTTTTAGGATGCATTCTACCTATACTTCTTCCAAAATATATCTATTCGCTCTTTTGGCGGCCCATGAGAGAGCCAGTATTTTTTGCCAACAAAGCTATCAGTTCTTCCTTGGTCTTCTTTACTCATTGTCCAGCTTTCCCATGCCTGTGAGGTGGTTAGAAATACTATGGCTTGATCCACGTACCCCTTAATGTTCAAAATGACATCTTTGCTTTTTTAATGCTCCCAACCCTTGTTAACACTGACTGGAGATGGATTGACCCAGAGGTCACAACAATAGACTCAAACACTGAACAATTGTGAGGATGGGGCCTTGTGTAGTTTATTGAGCACAGGGTCGATATGACTGGGAATCCAATAACGTCAAGAAAAGGACTCCTATTCTATACCTTTTGGAATTTAAACAAGGAAAGCACACCCCCCCCAACTCCCACCCCTGCACATCTACTTTATTACTTGTAAAGAGTTCAGAAATGTAGGGAGAACAGCATTCCCTTTGCTTTATCACAGTCCAATGCACTATTTATAAAAGACTTAACATGTCAAACAAAGCACTAATGTCAGGCACAGCTCTCAAACTACTGTGCCTGAAATGAACAGATATCACCAAAAATTGTCCAAACATTTAAGATTTCTGTATCCTCTTCCTCTTCCAGATGCATCCAGTTTCCTAAAATTATACTTACTGAACCCTGGGAAACAATGGAATCATGATCATTTAAAGAATAGACTGGCATAGACCGAACAGACAGCAAACCCAAGGTAAGTAATTGAAAATGATCTTAACATTCATACAAATAAATGCATGCTTTGATGCTCTGCATAAGGTTTTCAGTGGCTTCTTCCTCTGAAGTATATTCTCAAAAGTTATCATCTGGGCATATTTGATATTTCTTCATAGTCTGTTCTAAGTCTGGACGCTCTGCTGAAACCTGTTCACTTTGGGTGACCCTCCTAACATTTGAAATCCCAGTGACTTAGCATTCAGTATCACAGCAACACACGTCACCAGAGTATAACTCACTGACAAGTGGTGCATAGGGTCAGAATAGGTCGGAGCAGCCTTGTTGGTGACACCTAGCAAAACAACAACATATGAATGCACTCATCTATACAGCATTGGGAGATGCCAGTGTGCAGAATGAAGACTCTTTCAAAGAAAATGGTTTTAAGTAAACTCCCTGATGAAAGTATATTAAATTGTGAGCTGCTAGCAGAAGGGGACCAGGTGTTGCTTAACTTAAATCTCTAGTTTTTGAGACATTTTATAAACATCTGTTTATCTTCAAAGAGAAAAGCTAGCTTTGCTTATCCCCAAATAACAAACCCTTCTTAGCCTGAAGTTAATTGGACTTATACTCCACAAACCTTTGGAAGCCTCCTTCTAAAATATACCAATGCCTTATTTTCAGATTTTTTTTGGTGTATAATGCAAGATGCTATGGACTAATACTTCAGACTTGCTTTCTGTTTTAGCTAAATTAGAATGAGAAAAACAAAAGGAATCAGGCAGAACCAAGATAAGTGGTGTGAAGAAATGTACAGGGAGAGATGAAAAGTGACGTGGAGAAATGTAAGATCAGGGACTACAAATTAAAATGCATAATAAAATATGAACTAATGGATCATTAAATAGGAACAAGTATGAAGATTTAATTCCTTAATTTTAAAAATGCACTCAATTGAACCAATTTTCAAAGCTGAAGTTATTGGTGGACTTTCACTCAGCCTTTCTTATCAACCCCTATTTGGTGACTCTCAAATCCCCGCTGTCTGGCTACTCCCCTCATCTTCAAGACCTTCAACTCTCTTCCAGATGCCTTGGCCATTCAGTCCCCCAAACACTGTTGAAATTCACTGTGGTCGAAAGCGAATGCATTATGTACCACACAAAGCAAGACCCTTTTTTAGTAAATGGTATTGTTATATCAAGCACACAAGGCTAGAATGCTGAGGACTATTGGGGTAGCTACACAATTTCACGTCAATTTGATAAATAAGAATGGAGTGGTGGCATCTAGGTCACAGTCTGGTGATCACTCCTTGTGATCACTCCAGAATCTCATGAGGATTCTGGGGCTTCTCTTCCTCCCTGGAGGAAGGACCCCCACACATACTCTCTCTGCTTCATATTCCTGCCGACAAGCCACATGGAACCACAGTGATGGCAGCCAGAGCCCTGGACATATATGTCCACTGCCATTGGACTCACAAAGCTTTCTACTCACCAGACGGTGATCTTCCTGCCTTCAGCATCATTGTTTGGACTGTGTGAGTCTGAAGAGGAATTCATGAGCTGATATCAGATTTCTGGGCTAGTATCCAACTTGGGACTTGATCTGAACGGGGCTGGGATGTTCTGGTGATGCATAATTACTTCTTGATATAAAGTTCTCTCTTGCATATATATATATATACATATATACATACATACATATATGTGCGTGTGTGTGTCTGGATTTGTTTCTCTAGGCTAACATAGTGATTTCCATCATCTCTTATTCATCCAGTCAACAAACCCCATTGCTTCCGCCTCTTCCTGACTGCTGTCATTCATACATTCTTCCTAGCATGGACATGATCAGCCTTGAGACCTGGTCTAATATTACTCAACCTACCTTGATAGTTTAACCCCAGTTCAAATGACCTTCGTCAGTGTCAAAGGCTTTTTTGTTTATTTTCTGAGCATTCACTTGCCAATATCTTTCTTCTTATCTTTCAGAAATATTCTTCAGGAATCAAAATTCTACAATTTTTTTTCTTATTCTGGAGTTATAATCTCTACCTCCTATGCTTTCTTATAACATTTTGATGCATCGCTATTAAAACAATCTCTTCACACAAATTTATATTAAAGTTGCTTGCAGTACACCATTTGTACCACTAAACTCTAGATGTCTTAAAGGGCCCAAGCAACACAGTGGATTAAGGATTGGATTGTTAACAGAAGTTTGTTTCCAATCCAAGGGGGAGAGATGTGGCTGTATGCTTCAGAACAGTTCTACTGTGTCTTATGGGGTTACAATGAGTCAGACTCGAATGGACAACAGCAGTGAGTTTGGGGTTTGGTTTAAGGCAAGTGACAGTAATATTCATGCTTAAGTTGACCAATGTGCTTTGCAAAGTGTGTGACTCACATACTTTAGACATGAGTTAGGAGAGACCAGTCCCTGGAGAAAGACTTCATGCTTGAAAAAGTGGAGGGGCACCAAACAAGAAGAAGGCCTTAGACAAGATGAATTGATACATTGACGCTAATAATGGACTTGAACAAAGAACAATTCTGAGGGTGACCCAGGACGAGGCAGTGTTTTGCTGTGTTGGACATCGGGTTACTATGAATGGAAACCAAGTTGATAGCATCGAACAGCAGCAGCAAATCAAATCTACATGAAATATGTGTCTATGAGTACTTGTGGTACAGTCTGTTTCAAAATAAAATCATTTTGAAATTTGGCAAAGCATTATACTAACGCAGTTGCTGAAAGAAATCTTTGACTCTGACAATGATTTTCCACTCTAGGGTGAGTTTCCTGGAGGTCAACAAGTCAAGATGTTAGCGCATTTATTTGCATTTCTACTACAGTCAAAGTGCCGGGATAAAGTTACCTAGGCATTGAAATAAAAAGACAATGTTTTAAAACATTTCCTTATCATGTAAAATGACATTCACTACAAATCCATAGATAATTCTACATAGATGAAATATTTGACACAGGGTTAGCATCTGTAGTAGATGGGCCTGGCCTTGCTCAAAGAGGACCCAGAGAGCTTTATCAAGCAAGACCTTCATCAAGCAATAATGGAGGCGTGAATTGTGTCCCAGATTTTCAGCCGAGGGGACTGCAGTGCAAAGAGAGTGGCTTTATCCAGTTCTGAAATACCATGGTTTTTAGCATACTCTAATAACTACACCCTCAGAGAGAGGAGAGAGGAATAACTGACTAACCAGGCTTGCGGGAGATTGCCGTCAAGTGTGAACCTTGCGTTGTTGCAGCCCAGAGGCATGACTCAGCTCCAGGTATGATCTGACTCATAACATCACCAGGGATAAATCGAATCCCAATTTTCCCTGGACGTTCCTTTTCCCCAAAGTCTCCTTTTTCCCCGTTGCTCAAAATTCTCCAGACTGAAAAACAGCTCCTTTTCTGAGAGAGTATTTCTCAAATCCAAATGACTAGCATATCATGTTCTCACTTCCCCACCCCCAATATCATGAAGCCCTGGTGGTATAGCAGTTATACATTGGGCTGCAATCCGCATGGTCAGTTGTTCAAAACCATGAGCCGCTCCTCAGGAGAAAGACTGAACTTTCTACTCCCTTAAAGTTACCGTCTCCGAAACCCACCAGGGGACTCTCTGTGAGTCAGCATTGACTCCATGGTGGTGATGGAAGTAATGATCTAGTCTTCATTTTCAGCTTTCATTTTTTCTTTCGAAGCAGTTGATCATTCTCTTCACAAAATATAAGCAATGCTTGCATTCCTCTCTGGGACAACTTTGCCCTTCAAATGGGACGACCTTGAGATGCATCAATCCCATGGCATGTTTAAGGGTTACTCTTTTTCAAGTGTACAGATTTAATTTGCTTTCCATTGTCAGTGAGAATCTTAGGAATAGAATAAGGATTGGTTTCTATTTTTTTAAATGCATTGATAGATTTTTGCCATTTACTAGTTTTAGAATATAATCAGTATATCACTGAGCCCTATCGTTGATTTTTTCAAAAGAATATGGGCAAAAACAGACCCAACCTCTTTTTTACTTTCATCATTTTTAGTCAGTCTCTTGCTTCATGATATCCATAAACTGATTGTAAAAAATTTGGCCTCCTCATCTTATTAAGGAAAAACTTTCAAGGATCTAGGGCTGAGCCCCCAGTGGCATAGTGGTTGAGTGCAGGACTGTGACCCATGGGCTTGGCGGTTCAAGTCCAGCAGCAGCTGTCCAGGAGCTGGGCTTGGTAGCTCCTATGCAGTGATGCCAATAGATAGGTAGATAGATAGATAGATAGATAGATAGATAGATAGATAGATAGATAAACAGATAGATAGATAAATAGATAGATTCAAGGATTTAATGTAAGAATTAGGCTTTGTATGCCTGATGCAGACCTGGAGAACAAAAGTCAAGGGAATCACTGGACAGTCAGGAAAACTCTATGTGAAGTGTCAGGAAAACTGACGTTCAAGCACACCCCAAAGCTGGTAGTGTCCAAAGTTCCCTGGGAAGATGCTGCAGTACTCAAGACTGACTTAAAAACTCCAATGATCGCACACTGTTTGCAGCAGCAAAACGGGTAGTGCTTTGTACTTGTGAGGTAGCTACTTGGAGAGTGAATTTGGCTACAATCATTTCTGGAGCATAAGGCTGGGCTTCTTTTCCATCACCAACCCTGATACGCGCCCTTTTTTTAGTGAACCCACTCCTGGAACTCTATGAGGGTTCTGGGAAATGTGAACATAGAAGAGGGACATGGGCAATGTTAAGGTAACAGCAGACTCTTTGACGCTGAACACCTCCCCCTGCCCTGTCTCTAAATTAACATTCTTTTTTACTCAACTTTGAAATAAAGACACTAAAATTATGGGGGGGGGGGGAAGGGGGGATAAGGAATTGACATGCAAGAAGCATTTCCTTGCATCTGCTTCTCTGAAGGAAACAAGCACGGGAGTTCCTATCCCGGGATTCTCCTGTTCTCCAGAATACTCTCTCACTGATTGATTGCCAAGTTCTGTCACACATATTTAACTCTGGTTTCATAGTAACTGTTCAAAAATGACACTTATTCATCATTTTACTAAGGCTTAAGACATTCTTTCCTTCAGACTCAGGACTAGATCTTAGGTCTCTAGGACTAGCATCTCTCTTATGAGGCCACATTTCAGTGGCCTTTATCTAAGACCAGTGTGAATTCTAGAGAGAAAAGCATGTACTGATCAAAGCCTGACTCAGAGAGAACAGTGGACTTTCTCCGTGGGACAGCTAGGAAATGAGCAATGAATGGTCCTAAGTGTCAAAACAGAGTCTTTGCCAGAGTTGAGAATTGCCATCCTAAGAATAGAGTTCAACTGGCTTGTCCAGTGTTCTGTTGATGGACATTGGCATTCTCTCTATTTTTTCACTGTTATGACTCAAGCTCATGTACAATTGCTGCTGAAGTTGTGGGCATGTTTGCTTGTTTGTTTGTTTAAGCAGATATTTTTATTTCTGATGAGTAAATATAAGCATACAACTACTGTGTATAAAGGTAGGGATATCATTATCAACTTTCCAAGAAACTGATGACAATCTTCCAGTTATTATAATACCTTATTTTCCACCAGCAATGTGTGAAAATTTCTATTACTTCACTCTTTGCCAACATTTGCTGTCATCAGTCTTTTGTTTGTTGTTTTTAATTTGAACTTTTCAATGGGTGGGTGTAGCAAGTTTTTGAGTTGTTTGTTTGTTTTCTTATTTGTCTGATGCTTAACAATATGAGGCAGTATTATGTTATATTCTTTTTTATTTGTATAGCTTTTTTCTTAAAGTATCTGTTCTAATATTTGCTCATTTGGGGTATATTTATTAATATTCTGGATACAAGTCCCTTGTCACATATATAAAATGTGAATATTTTCTTTCTGCTTCAAGTTTGCTTCATAGGAAGGTTAATGTTGTGTGTGGTTTTTTTTTATGAGAGCATTTTGCTAACATTTCATTTAATATTTGATTGCTTATGTTCACTCCAAGAAAGCTTTGCCTACATGGCGTCATGGAATCTTTTCATATATTGAATTAGTTTTTAGTTATGGAATAAAGTAGATAAAAAAGATTATTGTTATTTATGTTTATCTAATTGTTGATACTATATTTAAGGGGGCAGGAAATCTCCTCTTTCTTCTATTACCTTGTTACCTTCCCTAAAATCAACTGACCTATACATGTGGATGAATTGTAGGTTCTGTGTTCTATTCCTGTTTGGAAATATACCACACTGCTTTGATTAGCAAAGCTTTATAGTCAGTGTTAAAGTCAAAAGAAATATTTGACCATGCCTTATATGTGTAAGTGATGTGGCCACAGTCCAAGTGGGTCAGTTGAAGCATAGTCCAAATGCAAGCACCCTTCATTGCGTGTAGACAGTAGTGTTCCAGTAAAGAGTTACAGTTTCAGAAATCCAGAGGCAGTTCTACTCTCTCCTTTAGGATCACCATGAATTGGAATTGACTTGATGACTGTGAGTACTTATTTATTTACTTGTTTTGGTTGGGTATCTGTAATTTATGATGATTCTAATTAAAATCTTCTTTGTCTACCACCTTGAAATACCTAAGTTGCTATCACATTGTCAGCAGGAAAGAACTCCTTCATACCTGTGTTTCACTCCTTCTGTCCTCTGCCTCCTCTCTGTTACATTCTCCCTGCACACCACCCTTTCCACACCTGCACATCCCGCTGGGGAATGCAATGAGTCTTGACATCTATCAGCTTTTCTTAAGAGCAGGCCCTGGCATCTTCTTCTTTTTGGAGGGCAGAGATACAGAACAAGATACACCATCAACCCTCAAATGATTTATCTGAGAAAGAAGGAAAGAGAAGACTATGAATTGTGTCCCCTCTACACAAACACAAAGACATTATTTTGCCCAGTCACATATACCACAGGAGACACTCAATAGAGTTTTGCTGTTGTTAGTGTCACCGTTGTTGTTAGGTGCTGTCAATTTGGTTTGACTCACAGAAACCCCAGAGAACCAGACACTGAGCGGGTCTGTGCTCTGCACACAATCACTGCTACGTTTGAGTTCATTGTAGCCATAGCTTCAATCCAGCTCCCTGTGGGTTTCTTCTTTTTATTTTATTTTTTAATTACTGACTCTGTACTTCTCCGGGGAGTAGTATCACCAAATAACACATTCAAAACACATGAGACTAAGTCTGGCCATTGTCCCTTCTAAGAAGTATTCTGGCTGTATTTCTTCTGAGACAGAGTTGTTGGTTGTCTGACAGACTGTGGTTCTTGGGATATTTTTCATCCTTGCCATATTTCAAGTGAACCCATTCTTCTTCTATCATCCACAAGCATATGAAGAGATTAAAAATAATCTGGCTCAGGTCAGGTGCACCTTAGTCCTCAAACTGACCGTCTTGACATTCAACCCTTTAAAGAGGACTTTAGAGACTGAAATACAATGACCATGCCAGTAGGGTCTTGTAAAAAAAAAAAAGAGTAGCATATCCACAAAATAAACTGATTAAAAAATTAAATTAGAGAATTATTCTCACTTCACATACTGGTGCTTCATAGATTTGCTTTAGCTGGCTACATCTTCAGGTACAAATGTAATGTAATTCTAAATGTATGCTATGTAAATGTGTGGTTCTAGCAACACTAGTACTGATAAAGTAGAATTATAACTTCAAGAGAATAATCTAGAAATCCATGGATACTGCAGTTCTAGCCTACAACAGACCCATCTGAACAGATTCCTAAACAGTCTCATTGTTAAAGGATCATTTTGTCTTCTAAAGTTGATAAATTTTATTTGCATATGAGTAACAAATGCTAGTGATTACGATTTACATATACTGTCTTAGCATAGCACAGTGGACTAAGGTTTCTTTCTATATTTGAAGTGTCTTTTGTTAAACAGTTTGTCTTGGCATATGAATCACATATCATACAATTCAGTAATTCATTCACACTAAGAAGGAATTCTACAATCATCAGCACAAGCAGTTTTAGGACACTTTCTTACTTTCTTGGACTCATTATTAATAGTTCTCCATGTTCCCTCAATCTGTCCTGTCATACCCCCAAGAAACCATAATACAGTTACTGTCTCTATAGTTTTACCTAACCTGAATTTCATATATAGAAAAATATAACAAATATAGATATAACAAAATAAAAGAGACCATCTCAATTGAAAAGAAAGCAGGAGATATTAAAAACGAGAACAAATTGATAAGAGGTCAAAGTGGAGATCAGATGTTAAGGAGTTTCAGAGGTGTGGTCTACCTCACGACTTCTGGGACACCCACCGAGTTGAATACCAAGTAACAATGCAGAGTTTACATCTTACATCTTGCCCCCAACCGACCTGCGAGCTCAGCTTCCTGGTGGGCTATGCATGAGGAAGAGCAGATGGCTCCATTTTGCTGTTGCCTCTGAAACCCAAACCACAGCAAACCTTAACAAGCAAAAGAACCAAGCCACTGCCTAACACTGACTCTAGCTCACAGCTACGCAGTAGAGATGGTTTCTCCGAGGGTCTATCGCTACATTGGAAAGGAGCCCCATCTCTCTCCTTGGGTTTGAACCTTCCACCCTGCGGTGAGGAGCGCAATGCTTGCTAAGAGCGCCCCCAGGGGCTCGTGGCCCCCACAGTCAGTAGATAGAGATACTCATACTGCTGATACTCATTTACACCCTATGTTTAACAATTTTAGGAATTTTGAAGTTGTGTTTTTCTTTTCATAGTCACAGAAGAAAACTAGAAATATATTTGAGAAAATGCCTTTAAAAGTATAAAGCTATTCTTTGAGAAACATTTGTGTTAGAACAGGGGTTCTCAACCGTCCTAAGGCTTCGACCCTTGAATACAGTTCCTCATGTTGTGGTGACGCCCCCCCTCACCCCCAACCAAAAAATTATTTTCGTTGCTCCTTCCTAACTGTAACTTTGTTACTGTTAGCATTCGTAATGCAGATATCTGATATGAAGGATGTATTTTCATTGTTGCAAATTGAACATAAACATAATTAAAGCATAGTGATTAGTCACAAAACAATAAGTGATTACATATTGTAAAATATTTATGTGTTTTCTGATGATCTTAGACGACCCCTCTGAAAGGGTCATTTGGTCTCCAAATGGGTCATGACCCATACATAGGTTGAGACCCACTGGGTTAGAGACACTGATGGTTGAAGTGACCTGCTTTGCAGTTTCCTTTCAGCTCTCTGTTAGGGGAGTGGTGCGTTCCTCCTGGCATTTTCATTACAGGCTTTATTAGTTTGCATTACAGATCTTTTTCATGCTTCCCAGCACTGACATTTTATTCTTCTTCTAGCTCGATGAGGGCAGGACTCTATGTTCTGTATTCCATTATCTCCCTGTAGCAGTTCCTACCTCAATGCTTTCTGTGGAGCAACAGTTCAATATATGTTCCCAGGTTAAATTGAATTTGTTAGTTTAGGGATATTAAATATATTTTTCATAAATTAATGTGCCGTAAAATCCTTTTAATTGAATCTTACTTAAAATGAGGCTGCAAGGAATTAAACCCTCATCCAAGGTCAATAATCAGTTACTGGCAGCCATAGATCTAAGACTCTGGGCTCTGCCTGCTCAAGGCAATATTCTTTCGTTAGCCAAAGCTTCTTGGAGTAAATTAAACTGTTAATTATGAATTTACCACTTCAAATTCACTTTTTAATATGTAAATTTTTTCGAAGTTCAATACAGGAGCCCCAGGCTGCTAATCCGAAAGGCCAGCAGTTTGAAACCACCAGCTGGCCCTTTCAAGAAAGATGAGGCCTCTACTTCCTTTGGGGGGGGGGGGGGGGGGAGGGGCTGCAGTTCCACACTCAACCACTTACGCCACCAGGGCTCAGTCCAAGGCCTTCTACTTCCATACAGTTACATTCTCAGAAATTCACTGGAGCAGTTCTACTTTGACCGACAGGCTTACAATGAGGCGGCATAGACTCGATGGCAGTGGATGAGACTCAATAAGATTATTGTATAGGCTATATCATCAAAGAATATTCTACATTCAATTGCTTTGGAAACTTTTTTTTGGTTCCCTTTGTTGCTCTAATACATACAAATAAGTCCCTGGAAATTTTGACTCCTTGTAAGCAGTTCTCTTGTTAAATTTCATGATCAGAGACTAAACTAGACAGCTCTAATGATGTTGACTTAGAGCTGCAGTAGCAGGAATGCAAGAGAGTAGGAAAAACTCACTAGCCTTGCTCTAACAGTGGTTCTCAACCTGTGGTTTGTGATCCCTTGGGGATCAAATGACCCTTTCACAGGGGCTGTCCATTTCATAACAGTAGAAAAATTATAGTTACAAAGTAGCAACGGAAATAATTATATGGTTGGAGGGGGGTCCCCACAACATGAGGAACTGTATGAAATGGCGGTGGCATTAGGAAAGTTGAGAACTACTGATTTAGACTCTTCTACATTCTCAACAAAAAAGGCCATATGCATGACTGCATGTTATCTTTTATCTGTCACATTTAGAGTGAAATTAACCTGTGATGAAATGACACTTTACAGCATAGAATGAGCTGGGTGCTTAACAATATTTTTGACTCTGAGCTGACCAGTAAAAGCAACAATCTGATTGAACCCTTACGTCATTGCTATGAAATAGCCATGGTGATGCTCATTTTACAAGCCAGAGCTAAGATTTGATCTCAAGTGGCCTTATTCCAAAACTGACTCTCTTTCTACCCATATCTGGGCATCCATATTTCTAAGATAATATGTGTAAAAACATATTTCCAATAGTCACTAGAGAAATGCAAATCAAAATTGCAAAGAGATACTATTACACTCCCATTAGAATGGTTATAATCAGGAAAACAAATACCACAAGCATTAGCCAGGATATTGAAAAATTGGAAATTGAAATTATCATTTATTGCTGATGAAATTGTAAAATGGGGCAGCCACTATGGAAAGCACTTTAGTATGTCTTCATGGTTTTGATTTGCAATTATCTAGTGACTTTTTGTTTTGAGCATCTTTTCAAGGATGTGTTGGCCATTTGTGTGTTTGCCTTAGCAAAACATCCACTCAACAGTATTGCCCATTTATTTTCTGATTGGGTTGCTTGCCTTTATACTGTTAAACTCGATGAGGTTGTGAAGAAATTTTGCATAGTAGACCTTTAGCAGACACATGGTCAGCGCCACCACCACCACCCCCCAAAAAGAAAAAAAACAACAGTTTCTATCTCAAAATATTCACAGCGTAGAAAGCAGAAGTTGTGTTTGTCATTTATTTCAGTCAGTCATGAAAGAAGCACATGTCATATTCTAGCAAGCAGCTGAGGAGAAGTTAGTAAACAATATTGCACATGTGTATGTAAAGGATGAATAGAGACCAGTGCGTGATGACCAAGGGTCCCAGGAGCTGGCCAGAGTAACTAGATTAGAGGAAAACTGTCACAGGATTTCCAAGACTATATCCTTTTGGAAGCAGATTGCCAGATTGCTTTTTAAAGTATTTTTGAGTGATTTTATCCCACCAGACTTTGAGCTAATGGTTAAACAGGGAGGGGATAAAAATAGTTTAGACTTTTTCCTCCCCTTTTCTTTGTTCCTCTTCATTACCCATTCCCTAACTTGAGGAGAGAAGGGGTGATTCCCACCCTCCTTTCCAACCAATAGCACAAGGAAGAAATCGCTCTTGAATTTGAGGCGTGCGTAAAAATGGGAGACTATTCCTAACTTCACCTTTGAATTGATAATCTGCATTCTGGGACTATGTGATGGAAAAGAAAGAAAGAAAAAGGACTTGGAGACAGCAGAAAGGAGGCTGTTGGAGCAGTCTATACACCCACCATTAACCCCAAAAGAGACTACTACAAGAATATCCAAGTTTAGACTGTCTTATAAATATCATGAAGAATAGGAGCCTACAACCGCAGCAATCTATGGAACGTAACCTACAGAAGAAGCTCAAGCAGAATGCTTTAAAAACCCATTCTTGTATTGAATGAAGGAAGTCCAGCCTTGGAAAACATATGTATACGTTTGTTCATAATTTACTTCTCATAATTTACTCACTAAGTTTTGATATAAGAAAGCCAGGGACTAGATTATGATGGGAGAAGAAATCAATGATCAGAACCCCTACACACACTTCAGTAATGCAAAACCCTAAAGTCAGGAAATATGGGAAAAGGCTGTTGGTTGTGTCTATGATTGAATTTATGCCTTTCTAGGAAGGACTACAAGTTTCAGTACCTTGGAATGTGTGGACAGTTATGGAATTGTCGTAATATAATTATAAGAAGATTGCTGTCATGCATTAGGACGCTGCATGTGCAAAAGGAGGAGGCAGCCCTCAGTATTTCATCATCCTCACATTCGTTAGGTCTGAGCCCATAACTGCAACCATGGTGTCATCCTCCTCAATGAGGGGCTTCCTCTTTGAGGTTGACTCTCTACCACTAGGGACTGTGCTCTCTTGGCAACATGTCTGAAGCCTGCCCATCCTAGGGACCATCCGGCTGTATTTCTTCTAAGAGAGCTTTGTTTGTTCTTCTGGCAGCCTGTGAATTTTCATTATTCTTTGCCACACCAGAATTGAAATGCATTAATTCTGCCTTGTCCAATGTTGACACGCATATGAAGTGAGTGAAAGCGCACTGACTTGGGTCAGGTACACCTTAATCTTCACAGTGACCAATTTTGCTCTATTAAACCTTAAAGTAGTCTTTGAGTGGCATAGTGGTTACATGTTGAACTGCAACCCACAAGGCCTGCAGTTCGAAACCACCAGGATCTTCATGGAAGTTGAGGCTTTCTACCTTCATAAACAGGTACAGTCTTGGAAACCCCCAGGGGCAGTTCTACTGTGCCCCACAGGGTCACCTTGAGTCAGCGTTGACTCAATGGCAGTGAGTGAGTTAGTGAGTGAGTGAGTGACTTTGCAGCAGAGAATTAGAAAGAGCAACGGAACAGTGAAATAAGCATAAAATATTTTCATGCTTATATCCCACCGAGGTGAAAACTATTTAATAAGTCATTTTCTTATATAAACTTTGAACACTACCATATACATATTCAACAATGGCAGTACCAAGAGTTAACTGCAAATAATGTTTCACTTCTCTTGGCCACACCCTACCTCTAAGCTCCAGAAAATAAGTAGGCCACAAATGATCAATTTAAAAGAAATGTATGCTTACCAGGTACTGCAAAAGGAACCCTTTGGGTCTAGGAGATTACTCATTACATTAGCAGCTCAAAGTCACCAACTACTTTGAAGGAGAAAGATATTTTCTACCTCTGTACAATCTCAGAAACTCATAGCAACAGGGTTCTTTTGTTGTATAGAGCTACTAGCAAGGATTGTTATCCTCATTATGAATTATAGCTCAATATAAAGAAGACCAAGAGCCTCACAACTGGACCAATGGGTAACATCATGGCACAAGGAGAAAAGATAGAAGTTGTCTAGGTTTTTGTCTTACTTGGACCTGCAATCAATGCTTGTGGAAGCAGCAGTGGAGAGATCAAACACCACGCTGAATGGTGTACTGCACAAGACTTCTGTAAGTTGTTGAAAAGCAAGAAGGTTACTCTGCGACCACTGCGCACCTGAACCATGCCACCCTAGCTTGTATTGCCTCGCATGCACGGAAAAGTTGGCCATTGTATAAAGACACCCCCTCCAAAAGAAGAATCAATGGATTTGAAGTATAGTGCTGGCAAAAGAACCATCAAATCTGTCTTGAAGGAAGCACAGCCAGGATGTTCCTTAGAGGAGGATGGTAAGACTTCATATCATGTACTTTGGACAGATTGTCAGGAGGGGCCAGTCCAGGAGAAGGACATCATGTTTGATAAAGTAGAAGGACATCAAAAAAGAGAAAGGACCTTAATAAGGTGGAGTGACACAATGGGCTTAAACATAAGAACAATGTCAAGGATGGGGCAGGACTGAGCAATGTCTCCTTCTGTTGCCCACGGGTTAACTTTGAGTCAGAACAAACTCAACGGCGCTCTCCAACAAGAATGATGGGGTTGCTATGAGGTGGGATCAAGTTGATGGCAGCAAGTATGTATTTCAAATATGTGGTTGAATGTAATTTTTTATATGTCCCATCACATATATATATATATATATATATATGTCATGAGTTTTCAACAATTAATTGTCAAAAGTAGGTCACTAGGCAAATATCTAGAATCTATTCCAATTAATGGCCACGCTGTGTGTGTTGAACAGACTACTCCATCTGGGTTGTCAAGGTTATGGCCTTTTCAAAGTGGATAGTCAAGCATATTTTCCGTGGTGCCTCTGGATGGTGTGGAACTACCAGTCTTTGTACTAGTAGCCCAGTACTTAACATTTGCATCATCCATGGAATCTTTCAAATGCATATAGCCGAGCCAGATGGCCTGCCTTTGGGTCAACTCCAAATCATAGCAATGCTTGGGGACCAGTAGAATTGCTCCGCAGAGTAAAACTCTATGGAAAGAGATGGGAGCATCTTTCTCTCAGGGAGCAGCAGATGGGTTAGAAACGTCAACCTTTTGGTTAGCTGTCAGGCACTTTAACGATTGTCCTGGTAGATCTTCTTCAAGTACAGAAAGATTCGTTTTTCCTTACATGTAGAAACCCATTCTCCCTTTCCCTTCATTGTGAATATCTGAGTGCTAGAACCAGGAGTGTAAAGCTAAACTTCTTTTCAGCTTCAACTTTTGATTTGTTCTATGTATTTTGAGTGAGCTTAAAAATAAGCTTGCTTTCTTTTCTTCAAGGATTAAATTCTTTTTATCCAGTCCTTTGAAATGAAAAAAGAGAACAGAAACAGCCCCGCCAACTTCTGCATCAAACCAGAAAGAATAATTCAACCAGAAAACAGCTATTCCCTAACAAAGAGCTTGTTCCACTCAACTGTATCGACTAAAGGAGAAAGCCTCCCTCACTTTTCCACTTGAGCAGGGGATTGAACTATTTATCTTTGGTGTCTGAGGATCTTCATCAATTCCCTTTCTTATTTTTAGGAGCCTGTGTTATAAGAATCAATCCTGATCATCACTGCATGCATGTTGTTATTGTGGGTTGTGATCACCTGGCTCTGATTCATACTGACAGATCCACGCAACACAGCAAAGCATTGCCCAGCTCTGCACTCATCCTAACAGTGGTTGCTATACTTGAGAGTCCATTGTTGCAGATACTGTATGGTTTAACTCTTTCAATTTAGGGGCTCATTTTCCAGTTCTACATCAGTGTTCTATCAGAGAGAGTCTTCAATGACTAATTGTCAGAAGTAGATCTCCAGACCTTTATTCCTAATCTGTCTTCATCTGGAAACTTGACTGAAACCTGTCCACAATGGAAGGCGGAGAATTTGTTACTCTCAACATGACAGCAAGATACCAGCCACCGTGAAATTGGTTCCCCTCCTCTATTCCACCATCCCACCACCCTCCCAGTACCACCACTCCCATCACCCATCCTCAGGGAATATCTATCCTAAATTCCCCATGTTTGCGACTCCAGAATAAATGGCCAACAGGGAGGTGAGTGAAGGGACACATTGGACAGTGTATGATATGAAATAAAAATTTGTAAATTATTAAAGGTTCATGGTGTGGAGGGAGAAAGGGAAATATGGGGAGCTGAAACTGGGGGCCTAAGTGGAAAGAGGATGTTTTGAGAGTGATGATGGCAACAAGTGTGCAAATGAGGCCTGCATACAATTGATGTATGAATGGATGCTGAGGGGAGGTGTATGAGTACTCAATAAAAGAATTCATTTTAAAAAGAAGGGGAGGAGAAAGAGGAGCTTATACCAAGGGCTCAAGTGGAAAATGTTTGGAAATGAATGTGACAACATGTGTGCAAATATGCTTGATACAGATGATGTATTGAATGTTATAATAGCTGTAAGTGCCCCCAATAAAATTATTTTTTGAAAAAAACGATACCAGCCACCGCAGTATGACAAACTGACAGACAGGTGGGGAACACTGATCTAGAACTTGCTGACATTAAGAATGATATTATGTTGTTTGAATATATTAATACTACAGGTTCCACTCTGATGTTTTTTAAAGGAGAAATATATAAAAGTTTATTGCAATAAAAAGAGGAGTGAAGGGAGAGAGACAGAGAGAGAGAGAGAGAGAGAGAGAGACAGAGAGAAGGGTTTTGTCTCTCTCGCTCAACTTCACATGAATAGATTTTTCCCCCTGGGCTTTTTGCATTGCCAGCTTTGTGCTTGGTCTCCTGGACTACAATTGACCCAGTTGGCCACAGTTCCCTTAAAGTCTTTCTTGTGACTTTACTGCGTGATATTCCCACTTTCTCAGCTAGTATTTCACTCATTCCCATCCCTTCCCCCTCTCCTGGACTCATGCTGTGAGTTCATCCAAAGTTCTATTCTATACCCTCTCTCTGTCTAGCCTTTCTCATGGTTTTAGCTACCACCCTCAGGTTGGACATTCTCCAAAGCTACCACTCATGTGTGAAATTTTCACTTTTCCTCATCACTTATGTCAGAGGGCTTGTCTGTGACAAGCAAAATGTAGATGAGTCTTAAACCTAGTCAAACACTCCCAGTCCCTTACCTGGCACCCTGAACCTGCCTACTGCCAATCAATCCAATATGCTACCCCATGCCCATCTCCTAGATTTGTGCTTCTCCCTTCATTTCCTTCAGGGCCTCCCAGAAGTAGACCCCTGGCTCCTCAATGGGCTCACTGTAAAGCCCCCAGCTCCCTGCTAAGTCTCCACCCTCTGAGCCTGCCTCTCTATTCCCCACACAGCTGCCTGGCTGATCCTTCTCAAACACTGCATTTTACACATCATTCTCCCAGAAGCACATTCTCTTGTCTGTGACATCTCATCTAAGTCCCTGACTCTAGATTCCCAAGGCCTACAATCAGCAGGGTCCATGATCCCCATATTTTCAAGTAAAATATCTCATTACTCTCCACTGGACCCTGGCTCTAGCTGCTTCAAGTAAACCATCACATCCCACACACAGCTTAACCATCCCTTTGTGCATATATGCGTGTGTTTCTTCAACCTCAGTTCCTTCCTTTGCCCTTTCCGCAACCATACTTATCACTGACCCTGATCATTGCATCTATCTTTAGTCGTATAATGAATGCACTACTGTCATTCCTGAGACTGAAAATTTCCTTTAGTGCTTATCCAGCATATTCTTGACTTTTTACGGATGTCTTAAGCCTAGCTGACCTCAAAGATCTGAGAACAACAACCGAGCACTGCCATTGAGCCAATGCAGACTGGTCTCAACCCTATAGGACAGGGGAGAACTGTCCCTGTGGGTTTCTGAGACAGTCATTCTTTACAGAAGTAGAGAGCCTCTTCCTTCTCCTGGATCTCCAAGATGGTTTTTAGGTATTGCTGATAATATCATGTCATTAGTCAAATGAAAAATCAAACTGAATGTAAGCAAAATATGTATAAATTCAGAAATCGACTGATCCTTAAAAAGTCTGATCGACTCATGATATCAAGAAATGTTCTTTGAGCATCCCCCCATGTGCCAGAGATTCTGCCAGGAGCAGTGAGTAACACGAGATGAACTCATCAAGCAAATCTTCACACCCAAACTTGTTCAATTGTTCAACATGCTCATCTTTAAAACAGGTTTTCAATCACACATAGACTCTGGCCACTTTCTGAGACTTGGATTACCAGGGGACCATTTACATCTAAACATCTAACCTTTACATCTAACCTTTACATCTCACCGTTACATCTAGTTGACTTTATTTGGAGCTTCTGTTCGGTGTCTTCTAGTCCGTTCCAAAGCATAGCAAGCCTAAAGAGAGCCGAATGATCTGTTGCCTGGTCCTGCCCCCTCCTCGGAACCATGGCTTGGATTGAACCCGTGGCTGCAGCCACTGCATCCACCCACCAGGTTTTCACCAGTCCTTCACTGAACAAAGCATGCTGTCCTTCTCCACACTCAGAACTGGTCTATCTTGATAACAGGTCCAAAGTATGGGAGACTACGTCTCCTCCTCCTTGTTTCCAAGAAGCATTCTGGCTGTGTCTCTTCCAAAACAGATGTGTTCATTCCTCTAGCAGTTCATGGTATTTTCAGTATTCTGCTCCAGCACCATAGTTCACATGCATTGATTCTTCTTTGATTTTCCTTATTCAATGTCCAGTCTTCACATGCATAGAAAGTACTTGAAAATATCCTGACTTGAGTCAGGCAGGTATTAGTCTTCAAAGTGACACAAAATATTACTTGATAGTTCAACAAATATTTTTGCATGTCTATTATGTGCTGGATCCATGAATAAATGGGCTGCAGAGTGATCTTTTTTTATTTCACTGTATTCTCATAAAAAATCTATTTTACGTGATTGAAAGGTGCTTACAAAGTAAACAGGGTCAAAGAATAATTGTAGAGGTATTAAAGATGATTCTGCCTCCATTTAGTTGTATTGAACTTAAGTAAAATTTCAAACACCCAAATCAAATCCATGGCCATTGAGTTCATTCTGACCCATAGGAGTAGAATAGCCCCATTGGGGTCCCAAGATGGTTCAGATGATGGAAACCAATTGCCACATCTGTGTCCTGAAGAGCAGCAGTGTGTGTGTGTGTGTGTGTGTGTGTGTGAAATACTAACCTTTCAGTTTGCAGCTGAATTGCTTATCCACTGCCTCGCCAGAGCACCATCAAAATAACATCCTTATAATAGCTAAGGATGGCAGTACTAACTATTTGATCTTCAAAGGAAGGTCAAAACCCTACCCTACATTTTAAATTTCCCTGGAAAGACATAAATATGATTTTCTTAGACCTTGAAAGGTAAAAATAGATTAAGCTGTAAACAAGAAATATGCATTTGTTTACAACTCTTTAAATAATTATGGCAACTAAAATCCCAATTAATTATTATGGAACTAAAACCTCTAGGTACTAAGTGTGTTCTTAAAAATGAAAATATCACAGTCCCCCAGTGTATTTTCTTGCAAATTAATTACCCTGGAAAGTTACTGAACTCTTTCCTTTAGAGGTTCTTGGTATAGGTCTGTTAGTTTCTATGAGTTAATTCTCTTTATCTGCTTTGCCATGTGGTTGCCAAGCAGCAAGGAATGTGAAATCCAAGTGGTCTATGAATTCCACACTCTATCGTCCCTGCCGCCACCACCTCCATGCAGCAGCCATACAACCAAGTGTCAGTGATGTGTTGAAACCTCTTGCATAATGGACAGCATCACCTCTCAACAACTACCTCTGGGAAAAGACTAAATCACAGCATTTGTGTAATTAAAACTGTTAGAAATATATCTCACATTGGCGAGCCTATCCTCCATTAATGACTCACCTCCAAAATGAATCTTTCTAATAGATGCTTTGACGTGAGCAGCGACCATTGCAGATGGTCCATAAACTACACATCACAGGATGTGTAGCTTGAAAGTATATAAAAAAAGACTAGCTGTGGGCTGAAATTTACACCATTTTGAGAGACCTTCTATAAAGTAGCACAAAACTCCAACCACTAAATTAGGAACAGAAGGAAGATCATATTGAATGAGAAAATAAATCCCAGTGGAGAAAATGATGTATTAATAAACAGTAGAAAAAGAAAATAAATCCCAGCAAATTATTGCAATTTAGGAGCTTATCTTAGAGATCTCTGAGAAATTTACTAGTAATGTTAACAGAGAAATAAATCTTAATAAAAATGTGACTTCTCTGACCCACCTAATACTTAATAGTGTCTGAAAATTCTCAATGCTCACTGGGTCAGGTTAGAGACTACGAACGTCGATGTCATAAACTGCCCGGTACATGTATTTTTACTTCAAACAAATTAACAAATTAAACCTTAATACTCTTTGAATGACTTCTTTTGCCCCACCCTTGACTATTGGGTGTATAAAACCTATGGAAATTGAGTAGATATGCTTCATAGCGACTCTAAGACTATAAATCTTTCCTGGAGCAAACAACCTCACCTTATTCCCAAAGAGATGACTAATGCATTTGGACTACCTATCTTGTGATTAGTAGCTCAATGTCCAATCCACAAAGAATAGAATGACAGGGTTTCCAAACTGTACATCATGGGATTTATAATCACATCCTTCTTTCACAAAATGGCTGATGATGGAAACTGCCAGCCCTTTGGTTGGCAGCACATCACATTAACCCCTGAGCCACTGGGGCTCCATATCTTGACTATGTGGCTATGTTAATGTGTATGATGGAGAATATAATGTCTGAGGGCTATGGGACACACATCCCCCCGTGTTTCTATCTGCTTATTCTTGACCAAATGAGCCTTGGTGGTGCAGGGGTTAAGTACTAAGCTGCTAACTCAAAACGTTGAGGCTAGAAAAAAAAGCTATCACACAAATTGCTTTGGTAAAGGGGAGAGCCTTGGAAAGCCAATGTGGCAGTTCTACTTCTGTTCTGTAGTATCACCGTGAGTCAGAATCCACTTGATGGCAAGGAGTTTATGTTTGTTTCTTGTGGTGGTTTATTTCTTGAGTACCCTCAATATTTTACAACTTTCTCATTTGTCTTCTCCATTTTCTCAAGCATCTCCATGTCCACCATCAACTTTGCATACCAGGTCACAACCCCATGGGAGCAGGCAAGCTGAGGGGCTAAGTTTTTGAGCAGATCCTTCTGCTCCCAAGAATACCTGGGTTGCAACAACTAAACCAAGATCAAGACCAGTTAATGTTTCACTGGAGGCAAAGAAGGAACATTTAAGAGATATGTCGGGCAGTAAATCAAAACAAAAGATTCATATGTACTCCAGCTAGAGAACTATATAGTAACTAATACAAGAACCTAATTTCCTATAAAACAGTATTGACTTTGTCTGACCTCCACAGATTCATAAAACAATTCAGACCAAAGTAGAGCATATTCCTAGCCTTCAAGAACATGCTGACATGGCCTATTTATTTAAAGATGGTGAGCACTCAGTGGGTAACAGGAATTCTAAGCTACTGTTTAATATTGCCCCATGCAAATGATGTAAATACATTTTGCTTTGATATTTCTTATCTAACTTTCAGTCAGACTTGTGAGACCAAAGTCTGAGGCTGAGAGTTCATCCTCCTTGAGTCTATTTATACTTGATGAATTGCAGTTTCCTGGAAGGGTCATGTTATACAAACTCTCTTGAAGTCCATGAAAAAACTACTGGGTATCTTTTTGTTAGGACTTATTTAAATGGTTGTTGATGTGCTCTTTCCTTTAGGAAAATTTTGGTCACCGTGATTTTGACAGCTGTAAATCAGGTTTATATCAATACATATCAGGCTTTGTTAGAGGCCAAGTTTTAGCACATATATGTCATCTTCAAAGAGTTACTATGTATCAGCTAAATTTGCTGGAAGAACTAACTTCCCAAGAGCAGCATTCATGCTAGCAGGTACATTCTACTGTGCTTCTGAATGTATCAATCCTTGGTAGTCTGTTAGCAGAAATGTGTGCAACAAAGCTGATCGTATAATTGTTTATGATCATTTATTGATATTTATTTCTAAATAACTTCCCTGATTCTAAAACTATCCTTCTTAACATGTGTATACAAGCAGGTAATAACCTCTACATTTATACGATTGTTGGACACTTAGGACATTTTTTCCGAGCTAAGAATTTGGGGACTCTACCGTATTGGTTGGACATTAAATAAAAAAGAATAATCAATACATTTGAGTTATGGTGCAGGTGAAGAATTTCAAAGTATTGTCAACATCCAAAAGAACACACAGATCTGTCTTAGAATTATAGCCAGAATGCTTTAGAATTAGAGAAGGTGAAACTTTGTCTCAAGTACTTTGAATATGTTCTCGGGGGAGACCTGTCCATGGAGAGGGACATCATGTGTGATAGAGTAGAGGAGCAGTGAGAAATAAGCTGCTAAAGAAGATGGATTGACACAGTGGTTGTAACAAGCATAAAAGCAATAGGGAAGATGGCATACGACTGCGCAGTTTCATTCTATTATAACATGGGGTCCTTGTGTTAGTCTGGGTAGACTAGAGACTCGGATGTGTATAAGATAGAATGTTATATAAAGAGCAATTTTACATAAAGAAAACATCCCAGCCCAGTCTAGATCAAATCCATAAGTTTGATATTAACCCATATATCTAATATCAATCTGTAAATTCCTCTTCAGACTCACACAATACATGCGACGACACCAAGTGCAGTAAGATCATAGGCCAGTAGATGGAAAGTCTTGAAGATCCAGTGACGTTGTAAGCATCTCAACACTCGCAGGAGCCTCCATGTGGCTTCTCCAGCTCCAAAGGTCTGGCTCTATCAGCCTCTCTTCATGTGTCTTCTTCACAGGGATGCCTCACAAGGAGTGAGCAGAGAGAGAGAACGTGTCTCCCACCTCTAGGGAGGAATACCAGAATTACCAGAATCTTCAGAAGAAAGCCATGCCCACACACATATCTCATTGGCTACGATCTGATCGATAGGCTAGACTCCACCCTGTCACTTTGAATCCTGAAACTGACACCAGATTATGTAACTACGATAGTCCTTATCAGTCAGAACCAGTCAAGGTACTTAACCGCAACCACAAACCCTTATTAACAGGAGCCCTGGTGGTATAGTGGATTGTGCATTGGGCTGTAAAACACAAGGTCTGCAGTTTGAACCACCAGCCACTCCTCAGGAGAAAGATGGGGCTTTGTATTCTCAGTTCTACATTGCCCTATACAGTCATCGTGAGTCAAAATTGAATCGATCTGTCCATGAAAAAAATAACATTCCAGTAATTTTCCTTTAAAACAATCTTAGAAAGAGAAACTAACATGAGAAGCTTCCTGATTATTTGACATCTCACTCTGTGAGTTATTAGCCTTATGCATATTTGCCATTTAACAGTCAACCTGCTAAAGAATGCTTCTAAAAGACTTACTGCAGAATTCTGTTACAAAATCCTAATTTCCGTGCTATGCTTGCCAATACTGAAAAGTCTTAGTAGATATCTCCTTTCAATAGATCCTAGATTATTATCAGTCCATAGTTAGCATCATTTTTAATTGCAAACAGCTTTAACTCGTGGCTTTTTTCCCTCTAATTTTATATAATTGTTTATTTCATTATTTATCTTGTGAATTCTTTGTTTTCTTTATACCTCTAGAGTTTGCATTGATAAAAAATTTTATAAGCATTTGAAAAATAGCTCAATACTGACATGCAACACAAAATTTTCAAATAAAAATGGAATAACTTTTCATCCACGAATATAGCTAACTACAACAGGGATGTCAAGAGGAGATGCTGACTTGACTTTGGCGCAGCTGGATCTCTCATTTGTTGCTGATGGGAATGTGAAAAGTATTCTCTTTGGAGAACCATTGATTTGGCTTTGTCCATGCCTACTCTATGACCCAAGAATCCAAAACCTACAATGTAGTTGAGAACTGATGTCCACCAGAAGATGCACGCGACTGTTTATGGAAGATTTATTCAAATTAGCCCCATATTGGGATCAATTCAAATGCCCAGCAATAGAACAACCTTAAACTCTCTGGTGAGGATTACCTTCCTGTGGTTCAGAATAAAGGTTGTTGGTGTCATGGAGTCTGTTCCAACTCATCATGACTGTGTACAACAGGACAAAACCCTGCCTGGTTCTGTACCATCCTTATATGTGTTACCATGTTTGTGCTTATTTGTGTAGCCATGATGTCAATCTAGGATAGGCTAGTTAGCTATAATCAAAAGATGTGAACGAAATGATAAATTCCTTGGTATTAATTCCACTGTTTGTTTTAGTTGTTAACAGTGCCTCCTAGGGTCCTTTCCAGAAGAGTAGGACTTAGATTTTAAGCCATACAGAGTTAATTAAAATGAAGTTGAGAAAAGGCTGCTCAATCTTTTGATCATAATGCCTCATGTATTTTATAACCCCTTTATAATAACTGAGACTTTCAGATGTTAATAGATGATGGTATCTAGAATTGCAAATGATATTTCTAAATGCATGAGCCAGTCTGTTAGAAAAAGCTCATTGAGAAAGAGTCAAGGAACTCCAAGAGTTGATGTCAATTTTATTAATGTCAACAGTTATACTTTAGGCCAGGGAAGTTGGATCCAAATCCCAAATCCACTTTCATTGTATCTATTCCGATATATAGGGACTGGAGAACAGAATAGAACTACCTCTTTAGAGTTCTGAGATTATGCAGCTTTATGGGAGGGAACAGTCTCATCTCTTTCCTAAGGAGTGGCTAGTAGGTTCAAACTACAGGCCTTGTAGTTATCCATCAGGGTGCCTTCGAAGTTTGATAATCTGTGTTTTTTTATTTGGATTTGTTTATTTGTTAGAACTGCTGTTTTCTTCTTCCTCTCCTAAAGATTTGGGGTAATAGGGACAACCATATTTCTACATAAGAGACAGGTGTTTAAAAAATCCTTTAATAGCCTCAGTAAAACGAATGCCCTTGTGGTAAAAAGATTGGAATTGAGTAAAAAAAAATGACACCATAGTAGCCTAGCTCTCCAGCAAGAAGATGCTTTTAAACATCCTTGGAATAAGCAATGACCATGACACATTTCGTAGCTATCAGGACAGTTTTATGAAACTCAATTGAAGGTGTGCAAGGCATCTTTATAATTTTACTAGCATTGTGCTAATGACAAATATGATTTGCATCACAGACACCTCATTAATTTCAGCAAAGTTGCTTCCCATATCAATCCAATCCAATACAGCCAGCCCTCAATCACAATTGATTTCTGTCCCCACAAGTCCATTGTCAGTCAGTTCTGAGATTAACTTTTTTTAAGTTGTCCTTAGTATTGCCTTTAATAATCAGGGAGGAACCCTGGTGGTATAATGTGTTACATAATGGGCTGCAAACCACAAGATCAGTAGTTCAAAACCAGAAACTACTCCAGATTTGAAAGATTAAGCTTTTTACTTCTATAAAGACGGAAAGTCCATGGAGGCATTCTTTCTCTGTTCCATACAGTCTTTGTGAATTGGGATCAACTCAGTGGCAGTTAAATCTGGAGTCTTCTTGTTTTATTATCAATATGCTTATAAATCCAAACTTTATTTAATTTTAGGATGGGACATATTAACTAAAGGCATGCAAATCATTAGTAACATTGTAGGGAGTACATATTACTAATTATGAACACCAACAAAACCAGACAGTTGTAAGTGTGGTTGGAGGCAGCTCAAATGAGTGTACCCTGGGGACTATGCAATTGATGCAGTTTTGCTTAGGTTGATAAAAGTTTCCAAGGTTTCATTTGTGATCCTCTGATACTATGTAAGAGGTGAGCTACAAAAATATGGGAAGGTAAAATTAAAACATAGTGGAAATATCCCTAAATTTCTGCTAACCAGAAAGTTGGTGGTTCAAACCCATCAGAATCCTCTCTGCAAGAGAAATATGAGGTAGTCTGATCCTGTTAGAATTTAACCTGGGAAACCCTATGGTTGACATGAGATGGAATCAACTTGATGGCTGTGAGTTTGGGGTTTCATGTGGCGTAGGCATCCTCAGAGCCCCAGGAGTACTGTTCCTACAGTTCGTAATGCTCTTTTCATTCATATTCAGATGTCTCCCAGTAAGTCTTTTCTATTTCTGCAATCAGTTGTGGGGATTGTGTGAGAACCTTTTTGAAAACCTCCTAAGATTGAGTCTCTTGTGGTGACTGAAAGGTTGGTGTCTTTATGACAGCTAACTGTCTGGAATAGTGATCAGTGAGGGCACTTTCCTTAGCCTCGGTGTTCCCTAATTTTGAAAAACTACCTATTTTATAATAGCCTTATCCTTAGGAAGCATTCAACTAATTCAGACACCCTGACAAAATAGAAGGGTACCATAGGGCTTCTGAGCCAGTTATCTGTACGGAAACAAAATGCCTCGGCTTTCTCCCACAAAGCAGCTGGTAGCTTCAAACATCTGACCTTCCACCATGTTGCCAAGGGTTCCTCGTAGCACTCAAATGTTTTCCACTAAACTGATCTTTCTTCATTGTGTTTCTCCTGAGCTCCAGAACACTTTTGTTTCCAAATCTTTAGAAAATTATGAATAACCCAAAGCCCAACTACCATCAAAATTTCTATCAACTTTCTTAACTGTTGTTAGTGAGCAAGGTCTAGAGAACACAGTGAGTTTCTGATCTGGGCAGTTTTTACCTCTGATCAGAGGTACTATTCAGTATTCTATCACAACTGCCTGGGTCACATGGATCACGTTGTGTCCTACAAAAAGATATATTGAAGTCTTAACCTCTGTACCTATGTCCTGACTTCTTTGGGTTTTTGTTGTTGCTTCCAGTGAGTTAACACTGACACAAAGCCACCCTAGAAGACAGAGAGGATACCATAGGGTTTCCTAGACTGAAAACATTATGGAATCAGCTCGCCAGGTCCTTTTTCCTCTTGGAGACTGTGTTAGTCTGGATTGACTAGAGAAACAAATTCACAGACATTCATGCATATAAGAAAGAGCTCTATATACAAGAACAATTGAATATTGAGAAAATGTCCAGTTCAGATCACATTGGTAAGTCTAACATTAGTTCATATGTCCAATATCAATGTATAAACTCTACTACGGACTCATGGAACACATACAATGATGCTGAATGCAGGAATATCACAGGTGGAAAGTCTTATGGCTCCAGCATAGATCCACGTGTCTTGTCATCAGGAATACAAAGCAGAGAGTATATGTTCCACTATGAGGGAGGAAGATAGAGTTCCCAGAATCCTCAGGAGAAGGCCATGCCCGCAGAGAGGCCTCATTGGCTTTGACCTGATTAACAGTCTAGACTTCACTCCTTCACAAATTGACAGGAGATTATGTAACTTCCGCATCATGTTAAGTGATGCCCCACCAGGTGCCTTTTTTGTTTGTCTGCCAGAAGATTTTTCTATGCAGGGTAAGTTCTAATTCTAACCCTGTCTGAGTGGTGTTTAATACCTGGGGAGAAACAGACATAAAAACAATTGTCACATGACACCAAAAGTGCTCTCTCATCTCTCTCACCTCTCTCAATGCCATTGACTTGATTCTGATCAGAGTGACCCTATTGGACAAAATAAACCTGTTTCCAGGGATTTCAAGACGGTACAAGAGTATGATGCCTCATTTTTCTCTGATGGAGCAACATTGGTTTTGAACTGCTAACCTTGTAGTGGGCTCTTACGGAGGCACATGGCTTGCTGGCAGACAGCAGAAAGTAAGAGAGAGTTATGGCACAGTTCCTCTCTCAATGTTTTCAGAAGGAATCTCCATTACCAAATGCTCCAATTTGGTCTTGTAGCCCCTAGAACTGTGAGAAAATAAATACCTTTAAGAACATCAATTTGGTGGTATTTTTTCAAAAACTCAAACTCAACCAAACTCACTGCTGTGAAGCTGATGCCAAATCATAATGTTATAGAACAGACTAGAAGTGCCCCTGTTAGTTCCTGAGGCTATAAATCTTTTTTTTAATTATCAGTTAGTATGTCTTTAATAACAGCTCTCATTCCACAGGTCTTTTGTCTGTATGCCAATTTGTACCAGAGTTTTAATAGCAGAAAAGGCAAAACTTTTTTGACATCGCTGGTAAACATTTCCTTAAAAATTTTTCATGTAAGGCCAATATTACTTTTTTTCAAGATAGACAAATCAAAGATGGACATGAAAAAAAAAACCCACTTCTCACTAGCCCCCACCCCCCAAATCAGTACAACCTAAAAATAAACAATGACTTAGAAATGAGCTTTGGAAAAGAGATGTTGAGTGGTCTGCCTTCCCTATCCACTGCCCTGAGGGGCTGTGACTCACATTCCTATCCACTCTTTCTAAGGGTGCAGGGTGGCAGACTCCGGGTGCAGGGGCCTCCTTCTTCCATGCGGCCTTCATAGCAAGGGGTCTGTGCCTGGGAGAGGCACTGCTTACCATTCTGCTCACTTCTGTTGACCTTACACAAGGCTGGACACACATGAAATGTGCTTCTAATGCTTGAGGCTGTAACTCTTTACAGGAATAAAAGCTTCCTTTTTCTCCACTAAAGCAAGTGGTAGGGTTTTGTTGTTGTTTCATTTTCTTTCATTTTATCACTTTATTGGGGACTCTTAAAATTCTTATCACCGTACACACATACAATCATTGTGTCAAGCACATTTGGTACATTTGCTGTCATCATTTTCAAAGCAAATGAACTCATTTTTCACTGTCCCCCACCCTTTCTCCCTCTTGAACCCTTGATAATTTATATAATTTTCCCCCCTCCCCCCATATCTTACACCAACCACTAGCTCCCTTCACCCATTTTTCTGTTTGCCCATCCACTACAGAGGAATTATATGTAGATCATTGTGATCAATTTCCCCTTTCTCCCCCCCCCCCATCTTCCCTACCCCCTCCTGGTATCTCTATTCTCATTATTGGTTTAAAGGTTAACTGTCCTGGATTTCCTTCATTGCAAGCTCTTATCTGTATCAGTGTGCATACTCTGGTTTAGTCAGATTTGTAAAGTGGAATTGAGGGCATGATTGTGGGGTGTGGGGGGAGCATTAAAGAACAAGAGAAAAGTTCTGTTTCATCAATGCTGACTGGCTCATCTCCTCCCTGCGACCTTTCTATTAGGGAATGTCCAATTGTCGACAGATGGGCTTTGGGTCTCTATCCTTCCCCCCAAACACATACATCCTTATTCACATTGATGTAATTTTTTGTTCTGGGTCTATGATGCCTCAACCCTCATCTCATCAACACCTCATGATCACATATGGGCTTTGTTGCTTCTCAGCTAAATGGTCATTTGTTTGACTTCAAACCTTTAAGATCCCAGATGCCATATCTCTTGATAGCTGGGGGCACCATGAGCTTTCTTCATCACACTTGCTTATGCAGTATGTAGTCATTTTGAACTACTGACTTTGTAGTTAATAACCCAAGGCATAACCACCATGTCACCAAGAATTTAATATATTGCTGAAATTTTTGTGATTTAAAATTTCTAAGCTTCAGTTCATAACACACATAATTAAATCTGGACTTTCTGAAGGAGTTTCTAATAAATCTATACAGGACATGAATGTTTAGTGAACAGAGTTTAAAGTCAGTTATATTCTTCAGATAAAAAAAGTAGCAAGATTTAAAACATGTCAACAATAACTGAAAACATGCAAGGCAGAAAGCAAGAGGGTTTGTAGGAAACAATCTTAGATGAGGAGAGAATTTCAAGAACAGAGATTGTACAGAATCAGGAGCTATTACAACTGGTTTCATGGAGTAATGGTGAGCACTCTGAACTCTGAATCCAGAAAGAGGAGCTAGTAGGTATAATGAAGACTCTAAAACCAAGTTGGCAGACCCAAACTCATTCCCAGCTGGTTGATTCTAATTCATTTAGCAACCATGAAAAGTGCCCTTAGATATGTTGGGTAGGTGTGGCAACTGGGAAATAGTTGATAGTTTTACAGACAGAAAGTCTCTGATGATTTTGATGAAATTGAATCAGAACACCAAGGGCTTTGCTTGTCCTCATTCCTCAGGTATACGTTGATGGAAAGGTTTATGGTAGTTAGATAGCCCAGAGTGGGAGATAATCAAAAAGCTAACTATAATTCACAAAACCCCATGTTTAAGACTATTTACCAAGGATAGTCAACGCATCCAGTGGCTCACAGTGTATTTTCGGAAAAGTTGAGAACCCTTTGTGTGCAGTGTTAGTGGGACTGAGAAATCTCCTTTGAAGTGCTTTAGTCTACAATATATTCTAGTAACATTGTGAAAGCTGGAACCTCTATCAGATGGAAATCTGTCCCATACGGAAAACTCAAATATTGTCCATTAATCTAGAATAGAAGAATAGTAAGACTGCACCCAGTCAAAATCAGACAAATTTTCTAGACCAGGAAAAGTAAGGCCATCCCATCAAGTGACAACTCTCCCAAGTCTCACTGTTTGGTGGAGTGAGAACTGTTCATATGGCTCTTCTATTTAAGTCTTTGCTGGGTCACGTTTCTTTGAAATGGGTACAGATATGAATCTCCTCCAGTCAGTTAGCTGTCTTCCAAATTTTCTAGCATAGAGGGGAGCAGGTAACATCATGATAAATGGTGGAAAGATGGACGTTTTCAAGGATTTCCTCCTGATTAGGTCCACAACCCATGGTGATGGAAGCAGTAGTCAAGTAATCTCATGACACATTGTTTGGGGTCAGCATGCTTGGTTCACTTGTTGAAGGAAAGGATTTAACTTTGAAGTCCAAGGTGCGTCTGACTCAAGCCATGGTCTTTTCAAGAACTTCAGATGCATTTGAAAGTGGGACACTGACTAAATAAGAGTGAAGGAAAATGGGATGTTGGTGAAGAATAGTGAAAGTATTATGGGCTGCAAAAAGAAGAAACAGAGCTTAGAAGAAATACAACTAGCTTGCTCCCTAGAGGCCAGGATGGCAAAACTTTTTCTCTTGTCCTTTGAATATGTTTTCAGGAGAGGCCAGTCCCTGGAGGAGGCCATCATGATAGCTACAGGGGAGGGGGACGCAAAAAGAGGAAGGTCCTTGATAAGATGGATTGGCACAGTGACTTAAACTGAAGAGCAAGTATGAGGATGGTACAAGACTGGGCATGTTGTACCTAGCTGTACAGAATCAGAACAGACCCAATGGCATCTAACAGCACCCAAGTCTCCGTGACTCCCCCCACAAGATAGGGTGGGTCCATGCAAAGAGGGGCAGAGGTAACACAAAAGAGGGAATCGGTCCCTTTTTATGACCACTCTCCCTTGTTGCAATGATGAGCTGTATTTGAAGCAGCAGAAGCCAGAGAAACTCCAAAGACCTTGGAAGAGCACGTTCAAGATCTCTGTTTGAATTGGCAGAGGCTTTCGAGACCAAGCACTTCAGAAACTAGAGGGTACTTTCTCCTTATGTGGTCTATGACTTTGGAATTGTGGGACAGAGTAATAGAACGACAGGTGGGCTGGTGGCCTAGCCCCTGGAAGGAAATGCCCAGGGATTGTGTGCCTGAGAGCCTAAGAACTGGAGAAAGAGATCTGGCTATTGGCTAATGAGATCAATGACTATATCCATATTGCTTACTGATTCTGACTTATAATAGCTGTTCGATTTCCCTAATAAGTATCCTTAATGTTGAGTATTGTCTGTCAGTTCTGTGTGGTTATTGCAGAAGATCATTGAACCCAGACTAGATTTAGAATGGCATGGGAAGAACACTTGGTATCGGGATAGGTAATGAAGGCTGGAGCATGGAGGTATGTCTGACTCCTGCCATATGGCAACAGGGAAACCAGAGGTCAGACATGTCCAACTCTATGCTGTTTATTGCACACACCGTTGGTTTGCTTGACAAAAATCAAGTCCTATTTACTGTAGGCACTTCCTGAGCTGAAGCAGAAGGTAGATAGATTAAATCAGTTGTGAAGCTAACCTCACTTTAGAATGTATCAGTAGTCAACCACAGGTTAGATAAAAATAGAATCACAGGGACGTTTTAGGACTGTGCACTGTTTGAAGACTTGTGAACATTTGAAAGGTACCTAAGTAAATCCAAACTATATTGGTAATTTACTCAGAAGAAGCAAGAACATTTCAACTATTTTGGTTTCAAGAAAGAGAGCAGAGCACAGATCTATAGATAAAAATATGCAGCTTCTGGATGCACAAAGGAGAAAACAGTATTTGAATTCGGTGCACCAGGGAAGTAAAAGCTGCTCTTCTATTTATAGTTGATAGGTCTTAAATCATCTATGTATCTCTCAATAGGCTTTCCGAGGGAACATGGATGTTTTCAGGACTAGTGGAAACTATGATGATCACTTTCTTTATTATGCTTTCACCTCCTTGAGAGCTTCAATTTGGTCTTGGCCTGAGACAAAAGCCCACATGAGCTATGATCTCATTAGTAAAAGAGACCTACATATGAACCTTTAATCTGTCAATTTGATTCATGCACTAAATCTCTCTCCAAATCAAGTTAGTAGGGATAATTTTCCCCAAACATGACAGTTACCAGCTGTAAACGCTTGGAAGTTATTATTATAATTATTTAAGTCACTTTATTGGGGGTTCGTATAGCTCTTATCCCAATCCATACATCCATCCATTGTGACAAGAACATTTGTACATCTGTTGCCATAATCATTTTCAAAACATTTTCTCTCGAGACCTTGGCATTAGCTCTTCATAATTTTTCCTCTATTTCCCACATTCCCTCCCTCATGAACCCTTGATAATTAATAAATATTTTTCATGTATTACACTGACTGATGTCTCCTTTTACCCACTTTTCTGTTGTTCATCCCCTTAGGAAAGGGTTATAGATAGAACATTGTGATTGCTTTCCCTTCCTGCTATACCCACCCATCTTCCCTCTCCCCTCCTGGTATCACTACTCTCATTATTAGTACTGAAAGGTCTATCCCTAATGAGGTCCTGAGGGGTTTATCTCTGGATTCCCTATGTTGTGAGCTCTTTTCCCTATGTTGTGAGCTGTGGAATCCCTATGTGTACATGTTTTGGTCTAGCCAAATTTGCAAGGTAGAATTAGGATCATGATAGTGAGGGGAAGGAAGCATTAAAGAAATAGAAGAATGCTGTATGCTTCATTGGTGCTCTACTGTACCTTGACTGACTCATGTCTTCCTTGTGGCCCTTCTGTCAGAGGGTGCCCAATTGTCTATGGATGGGCCTTGGGTCTCCACTCCACACTCCCCCTTATTCATGTTGACATGATCTTTTTTGTTCTGTTTTTTGTTTTGTTTTGATACCTGATACCTCATCCTATTGACACCTCATGAACGCACAGACTAGTGTGCTACTTCCATGTGGGTTTATTTGCTTCTCAGCTTGATAGCCACTTGTTTTACTCCAAGCCTTTAAGATCCCAGATGCTATACCTTTTGATAGTCGGGCACCACCACCTTTCCTCATCACATTTGTTTATGCACTCATTTTGTCTTCAGCGATCTCACTCAGAAGATGTGCATCACAGAATACCAGGTTATTAGAACAAAGTGTTCTTGCATTAAGGGAATGCTTGAGGAGAGGCCCAGTGTCCATCTGCTACCTTAATACTTAAATATAAATATACATACACACATCTATTCCCCTACCATTATATATAAATACATTTACATATGTACATGCTTGTATTTAGACCTCTATACATGTCCCTTGCCTCCTAGTTCTTTCCTCTATTTCCTGTTACTCTCCTCTTGTCCCACTATCATGCTCTGCCTTCATTCAGGTTTCAGAGGTTCTTATTGGTTACATTGCCTTCATCAAGCCTCGCCAAGCATCCTATGGCCTTCTCGCCATCAGAACACTTGTTCCCTTGTCCTTGCGTTTGTTAACACACACTTCCTTTCCCCACCTACCCCTCTCCCATGTCTTCCCAGAACTGGTGATCCCGTTGTTTTTTTTCCCTCAATTGTTTATCCCACCTACAATATCTAGATAGATATACAGAAACAATAATAGGCACAAAAACAAGGCAGAACAAAACAAAACAGCAAGCAAAAAATCCAATGGCAAAAAAGAAAAGCCAATGATTAGCCAGGTCTGTTTGTTAACTTTTAAGAGTATTTTCTGGTCGAGTCTGATGGGGTGCTTACAACTTAGTCCAAAAGTCTATTTTTTATATTCCCTAAGGACTTCTTTGCTTTTTTCCCCTTGCTGTTATGTTGCTTGCTTTTAATGTTTTTCCCCAGTGTGGTGGAATCAGATTGGGCACAATTCCTACACTGTATCTCCAATGTTGTCCCCCATAGTGCTATGGGTCAGTGAGACACATCATGTCTCATGGTGGGCCTGACCCTACAGTCCTCTCTGTGCATTGAAGGCTTTGAGCAGCAATGTGTGTCATCCTTCAGGCTTGGTGGGCTGGGATATGTTCCACTCCCTATCCTTTCCTCTTGTTGGCTCCTGTGTGCAGAGGAAACTCTCTCCCTGTCCTGTGGAAGGAATGTTCTATTTCCCTACTACTGGAAGTTATTTTTAAAAATACCATCACCTCAGTAGTTCTTTGACTCTGGGAGAAAGCTTGTTTAACAACAATAGGTCTTAAGGTTGGTAGGGTAATGTCTGCATCATTTTCTTATTGTTATTGCTACAACAATTTACACCAACATTACCTTATACTTTTAAAGTTAAGAAACCTTGGCACTGTGCTGTTTAGATTGTTGTCAGCACAGGGTTTCATAAGAACAAAAAATGGTCAATGGGGTTGTCATCCATTCTGGAAATTCTGGGGCTACAACTGCTGTAAGAATCCAGTTCTATATGGTTGTAAGCTTGAGTCATCTGGTTTCTTACTGGTTGCCAGTTAGTTGGTGGTCCTTCTAGAAACCACCTGCATGTCTTGGCTCATGGCCCCCTGCCTCCAGCTTCCAAACGACCAGAGGTAGACCTGGTCAGTGTCCTACCTTGACTTTCTCTGAGGGCTCCTTCTGCATGGCCTACTAGAGATCCCTAGATGGTGCAAAGGGTTCCTGCACTTGACTGCTGACCGAAAGACTGGCGGTTCATGTTCACTTGGAGCCAGCTGGGGAAAAAACGCCTGATCTACTTCTGAACACTTAGCCATGGAAAATTCTAGGGAGCACAGATTCTATGGATTTGCTATGGTTTGAAAGGACGCCAGAACAACTGGTTGTACTAGAGGAAATTCTCCCTTTTAAGAGCTCGTGTGATTAGGCTGGGTCCAACCAGATAATCCAGAAAAAATACCACATTTCAAAATACCACACTTCCCTGCCTATAATTATGCCTGCAAAGTAATTCTTTGCCATGTAATTTCTATGTTCATAAGGTCGAGATTTGGGTGTGGGCATCCTTGGGAACACCTTTATTCCACCTGTATAGATTAGTAAAAAAATTCTAAGGCTGTCCTGAAATAGGTAAAGAACATTCTCCTTCTGAATTTAGATGTCCAAAATAGAGGGCTTGAGTTTCCTAAGACCGCTTTCAATGACATTTGCATTATGTGTTAACTTTAATCTTTTAGCCAACACTGGATGATGGTTTTTCCAATATCTTTGCTGAGTATTTCTCTATTTAGATACTTTTAGCATAAGGCTCCCTTTCTCAGTACTTAATGAAAAAGTTTAAAATATCTAATTTTTTCACCTCTAAGAAGATCAATTTATTTTGAAAATTCTTCCGTTTTGTTCCAAAGCTTTCAAATTATTCATCTAGGTGTTGGAGTTCTGCTAATGAGACTATTTCCTTTGCAGGTTTTACTTCTGTATTCAATCTCTTCTTTCTGGCTTATGGCCACTTACAAAAAGTGAAGAGAAAGCTAAGGTCACGCCTATTTCAGGAGTTACTTTTGGTTGCTTTGAAAAAGAACTTACCTCTAATGTCTCCAAAAGCATCCTTCCTTTACTTATGTCTAAATTACAGTCTATTGATTTTCACAGAAAAGTCCCCCAAAAGACCTTTCCCAATATGTACAGGTTTTCTAATTCTTTCTTGCTTTCTGGGCCACTTGAAATATTTTAAATCACATCAGGACCTTCCCATTCTGTTTTTTTCTATCCAATGCTTTGCATCTGCTGTTCCCACTAATGTATTAAATAATAAGAGCTGGGAACTCTATGCATTGGGATTGATTCAAGGGCAATGTGTATGTTAAATACAATTCTAGATGGGCTAGGCAGGGTGCAGTATAGCACCAATGAAATATATCGCTTTCCTCTAGTTCTTTAATTCTTTTTTCCCATCTCTTACCCCCCATCACTATCATGACCCCAATTCTAATTTATAAATCTGTCTAAACCAGAACATATACACAGGTACAGAAAAGAGCTGAAATCTCAGGGAATCCAGGGCAGATAAACCCTCAGGACCAATATTGAGAGAAGCCATAACAGGAGGGTCAGGGGCAGGTGGGGGAAGAAAGGCAGAACTGCTCATAACTATCTATCTGCAAGCCCCTCCCAGGGGGATGGACAACAGAAAAGCGGGTAAAAGGAGACATTGGTCAGTGTAGGGCATGAAAAAATAGTAGTAATTTTTAAATCATCAACGGTTCAGTGGGGAGGGAGGGTGGAGGAAGACTGTTCTAATGAAGGTTTAACTGTAAGAAGTAATTGAGGTTGAAGTGTTTCTGGGAAGGGGAGCAGATTAGAAGGAGAAGGGGCAAAAAGAAATGGAGAAAAGCAGGAGGTGGGAGATTAATAGACTAGAGGTCTGTAGGTGTGAATTCTGAAACCTCGGCTGTAGACCTTTAAGTTTTTGATATTTCCTTGGTCCAGAGTTGCCTGGAGGGTAAAATTACAGGCACTAGACCTATCGTATTCACTTGGAACACTCTCTTTATCTATTTACTTAAAAGAAAACTGACTTCTGTCAAGACAATTCAGACTCACAGCTGCCTGACAGAACAGGATAGAACCGCTACTGTGAATTCCTGAGACTGTCACTCTTTAGGGGAGAAGAAAGCCTGATCTTTTTTCCAGAGAAGTGACTAGTAGTTTCAAACTGCTAACCTTGCAATTAGCAGCCAAACACCGAACCACTACACCACATAGATGAAGAAAAATGAAAAGACCAGGTTTAATATATCTGAATTTTAAGTTCTCAAGCAAAATATCAAACATGATAAAGTATTCCCAAATCCAATCATAATCAAAGATTCTTTAAAAGGGCTTACTCTTCTTAGAAGTCAAAATAAACTCGGCTTTGGAGAGCCTTCAGAAAAGAAACGGAAAGAGAGAAGTAGAGGTTGAACTCAAAAGAAGGTCTCTGAGTTGAAAACTCAAGGCCTTGGAAGAGTTCAGGTTCTAAATTGAGACTGTTGGGCAGGAACAGAAGGAGATCTTGAGGATGACAATGGATCTCCAAGATTCTTCAAGAGTGACTCACTAAAAGCAGGTTTCAAACCAGTTCATTCAGTCAAACGCCCTGCTGGGAATCTGCATTTTCACCATAGAGGTGTCTAACCAAATCCACATTTTAACAAGTTTTCCAGATGAATCTTAGGTATACATAAGAATGTAAAACTCACCTGGGGAGTCTTAGAATCTTTATAAAAATCATGTGGGGATCTTGTAAAAATGTAGATTCTATCCAGGGTGAAATGCAAACTCTCAGCAGGGAGTGTGCCAGAAATGCACTGCTTTTATGGTCTATCTAAAAACTTCCGAAATGAGTTATTGATAAAACAAGAGTGAGTTTGGGCTGCTCACTTACCAGGACCAGCTATTCTGGAGTGAACATGAGGGTCTGGGATAGAATGGAAGAGAAATGTGGGACAAAACCCAGGGCCCTCAAGACTAAGGTGCTTCAACACCCACCAAGGTCCAGAAATGAGCTAATCTCTCTTCTCCTTGTGTTAGGAGAACCAACACTTAAGATCAAAAGGTCAACATTACTTAGTACCCAAGGATAGACAGATTAAGAAACAAGGAAGAATGGAAACAGGAAGTGAAATCTATGAGATCAGCCATGAGGGAATAAGCACGAGGGGATTGCAGTGAATGAAACCAAACAAAACCAAACGTACTGTTATAAACTTCATCCCAATTCATGACAACCCACTTGGACAGGGTAGAACTGCTCCTGTGGATTTCGAAGACTGCAAGTCTTTACGGGAGTAAAAAGCTGCATCTTTCGACTATCAAGAAGCTGGTGGCTTTGAACTGCTGACACT
This sequence comes from Nesogale talazaci, assembly GCA_004026705.1. Classification (NCBI taxonomy): domain Eukaryota; kingdom Metazoa; phylum Chordata; class Mammalia; order Afrosoricida; family Tenrecidae; genus Nesogale; species Nesogale talazaci. The sequence goes on from PVJH01003997.1 coordinate 61,104, forward strand.
GCGGTGAGCAGCCAACTTGTAACCACCAGGACACCCACTCCAAAGGTTGAGTTAGAACAAAATGTGTATAATGTGTTGAATGCAACATGGATGGTCTGCTCTGTAAATTTTTACCTAATTCAGAATGACAGGATGAAAAAAAGAGAGGTGGGGTAAATATAAAAAACAAAAACTCTACAATGCCTCCCACCCCCCAAAAGACAAAGCTGAGTTTAGTCCCAGCCCTCACCACCACCACTGCACATACACTTCACCCTACGTAAGGAGAATACTAAGTTTACATCATCTGGGTACTACTGCCAAGAGATGTGAAATATTTATGGATTTTAAAATCTACTTTAAGGCAATGCTTTTATTTTTATTCATTCATTTAACTTTTTACTGTAATGCAGTTGAAGGTAATAGAACAATTTTGTTTTCCATTCAACAATTTATACCCATTTTATTTCCTATCATTTATTGCAACCCCCACAATGTAACATCACGTTCCCACTTTTTCCCTGTGCTTCCCATTTCCATTCTCCTTCCTTTTCTAACCCTTCTTGTCTTCTGAACTTTGTCCTTGGGCAGATCCTCCCTTTTTTATGATTAATTATTCCAAGGAGTGTGGACCTTCCTAGTATTACTTTCCCCCTTGTAGACCTTTCTATTGTTTGAAAATTGTGCCATAAGAACAAGTTCTTTTTCAGGTCATTGTCTCAAGGGTTTTACCAGTCTGTATCCAACCAGTGAGCCCAGTCTTTTTAATAACTTTGAATTCTGTTCTACATTTTCATTCCATTCTATACAGGACCTTTGAAGGTGATGCTTTTAGAGCAGTTGGTAATGTCAGTCAGATACCATCTAGTCTTGATTTTAGAGTAATGGAGGCTGAGCTTCTTGTGGCTCAGTAGACCAGTGGAATAATTGTTTCCATTGGTTTTCATTTTTCTTCATTCTTCATTACTCTACAAGGGAAGAGACTCAAAGGTACAGCTAGCTGGCTGCTCTCAAGCTTTCATGTTTGCGGTTGCTGCTCACAAAGTAAGATATAGAACATTGTGGACTATATCCCAGTTGCCCTTGATGTCCTCTGAGACTATGGTCTCAAACCCTCAGGCCCGGGAATTCATTCCCTCAAGATGTCTGGTTATGCCTCAATTCAGTAAATGTGTCCCTGTTTGCCTCTACTGTATTCATGCATATATATGCACATCTATAAACACATGTAAAAATAGTCTCAGTCAAATATACATATGTTCATGAGTGTAAACCCATTCTGTTTCTCACCTCTACAACTTACACATCTATTTATGAATCCCCTTAGAGATCAGTGTATGTATAGTGCAATTTATCTCTGCTACCTCTTACTCGTATCCTTCTCTCACTATCTCTTTCTTTCTTCCCCGCCCCCCCCCCCGAAGAAGAACATCACTGTATTTTCTTACAGTTCATTTTTCTATTGATTCAACAATTTTTCAAATTAAAAAGATAACATAAGGCTTAGCACTAGATCACTTCATGAGGGTGGGAGGGTGGAAGGGAGAGAAAAAAGAGGAGCTGATACCAAGGGCTCAAATAGAAAGTAAATGTTTAGAAAACGATGATGTATAAACATGCTTCATACAATTGATGTGTGGAATGTTATAAGAGCTCTAAGAATCCCCAATAAAATGACTTAAAATAAATAATAATGACAAGTAAAAACAAAAAAAAAAACTAGAACACTTGACCCCTTCTCAGCATCACATCCCACTTCAAAAGGCTTGTGTCTCTTACTGGGCAGCATCCTCTTGAACCTGCAGTTAGGCTCAGCCTGGTCAAGCCACAGCACAATCTACTCTGGTTTGAATCTTCCAGAAAATTGGCTTTGTCCATTCACCGTAGCTGCTCTACTTCTAATTTTAGCACCTCTCTCCTATCCCATACAGGGATCCTTGGGCTTCTTCTCCTGGGTCGCTGTGTGAGGCTGATGCTGGCCACATCTTGTACAGAGAGCCCTTCGGGTAATAGCTACATTGACCACCTACGCCATGTCAGTGGGAACTGAGAATCTGGGATGCTCACCTGGCTCCCTTGTGTCTAACTGGACATCTCAGTTTCGTTCTTGCCTTCATCATTTTTTGTTCGGTCCCTCTTATTATAGAATGCATAACGCTTCACCCAAGCTAGGAGCCCATGTCGGCCTGAGATCTGCAAGGTCAACTGTTAAAACCACCAACAGCTCATTGGGAGAATGATGAAACGTTCTACTCCTGTAACCAAGAACAGTTCTACCCTTGTGGCAGAACTGTGTGTCGATTTGAAGATTAAGAGTGAAGGGGTGGAGTTTGCTCTGTCAATCGGATCACAGGCAATGAGGCTTCTGTGTGGGGATGTCCTACTCCGGAGAATTCTGGGAAATTTGGTACTTCCTTCTCTCAGTTAACTCCCTTGGAGACTTTCTACTGACAAAGCTCACACCCTGGGAGACTTTGCAGCTGAGAAGACACGTGGAACTACTCTAGCTCCCTGAGTCTGAAAGCCATGTGGATGCAACAAAACCTCTGAAGCCAGAGAAGCCACAGAGAGACCCCTGCCAGCCCTGAGATCCTTACAACACCATGGGATTCAAAGACTTTCTACCCATCTGCTTGTGATTGTCCTGCATTCGGTGCCATTGCATGTAGATTTGTGAGTCTGAAGAGGGCTTTATAGACTGGTATCATACAGATGGGCTAATATCAGACTGATGACTTTGGACTGGACTGGGTTGGGATGTTTTCTTAATATGCAATTACCCTTTGTATGAAACCCTCTCTTATATACAGATGGGTGTCTCCATGAATTTGTTTCTCTAGTCTACCCAGACAATACAACTCTGGTCCCTAGGGTCACAATGACTCTGCTTCTGTAGACAGCCCTGAGTGTGTGTGTACAACCTCAGTTCATGTGCGTCATTCTCTAGTTAGTAATTTACCTTTGCTGGCACTCCCAGCCCCTGGGAGCAATCAAAGAACATTGCTTTGTGTGTTAAAAACGTTTCTCAATTTTTGTCAGCTCAGAGACTGAGAGTCAAGTCCCTCTTCTCCAATTGGGAAATACTGTGAGACTTCCCAGAATTCTCAGGAGAAAGCCATGACCACACAGAGGCCTCATTGGCTACTCATTGGCTATATCCAGATTAACAGGCTAGACTCTACTCCTACATCCCAATCATGAAACTGACATCACGAGTACATGACTGCCACAGAGTGCATGTGTCTGTGGATGTCACAGTGTTTTCTTCTCTAGGATATATAGGAGAGCTTCAACACTCAGTTGGAAAAATGGGAATGAAAGGTAGTGAAAACTTCCCACCAACTTTTGGATGCTCACTCAAATTGCTAATAGTGGTATTGCTTAGTCACATAGTATTTCTCTGTCCATTTTTGTGAAAAATGCCATGTTGCTTTCATGTGTGCCTGCAGGGGGGAGAAGACGTGGACCTGAGATTGTGTTGACTATAATAGGGGGTCTTGGCACTGCAAGATGGGTCTTGAAGAGTCAAAGGCATTGGATCAATTAAAGCGCTGGACCGTCCAGTGTTCATTTTAATGTTTTGTTTGGGAAGGTCCTAGAATAAACAATAAAGTTACTTGCAAATTCTGTCACCCCCAGTTAGAGTTTTCTGAAATTCTTCAGGCCAGCTGATTAAAATAATAAGATGGTAAAATACTATCGGTGAAAATAGCTGTGTCATATTAAAGTGATATTCATGGAGGTGCTATGCTGTGTGGGTGTAACAGATTCCCTTTCTCATTTTGTTCTCCTCCCTCAGAAGCTCCTGTTACCAAAGTCCTCAAATGATGTTAGGAGGGTATTTTATTTGTCAGTATTTGTGAGTGTACACAGGGACTCCTAGCGACATCCTCATCTCTTGCAAGGATCCTGCAACAGCCTCTTCTGAGATCTCTTCTGCTCCTGTTCTACTCCAGCTACACTTTACCCATGCTACCAGAGGGAACCCTGGCAACTGTGAAGTGAAATGCTTTCCACATGCTTTACATTAGAAGCCATATCCCAAACAGGGTCTACAAAGCCAGCTGATACCACCTTAGCCCCAGGCCTGATTCTAGTATCGCTCTAGCTGCACCCTGGCCTAATGCATCCACTTCTACCTCAAGCCTATATGTCAAAAGAATACATAGGACTGGAGCCTACTCTTCATTTAAAGAACATGCCCGGGTTCCCCAAGGACCCAGAATGCCTGGCCCAGATGGCTGAAAAATCATTTGCAGGGTCGGCACACTGTCTCCTCTCCTTCCATCCCTCTGGAGACAGGGCTTGCTGCGTAGTGCCCACCCTTACACTGACTCACTATGTGGCTAAGTGGAAGCTGTTGGCAGACGTAAGATGGAGCTTGAATGTGCTGGGAAAGTTGATAAAATGACAGCGGGGCTGGGGAGAAAGATTTGGACCAACTCCTCACTCACCAACCTGGAATCCCCAGGAGCCAAGAATTTTACATTTAAACCTGGTTTCCCAGCTGCTATAAAAGCACATTTGTCAAAGAGGGAAGACAGGGCATATTTTATTTAAGAATAAAATGTTAGCCTGTTAATAAATGTTAAATATTCAGACACACCTCACATGTGCTCTTCCACTTGTCAAATGTGTGCATCCTTCTGTTTGGGCCCACATATGTTAGGTGCAGACTGCCTCCTAGTTTGCACGTCTTCCCCTTTAATACTGTCTCTTCCAATGGCTGTGTCCATGGTCTCTGACCATGATGGGCACTCTTCTGTCTTACAACCTTTTACACTTACAAGCCTTCTGCCTGGAAGGCTCCTCCCCTCAGGTCATAAAAGTCTTAGTTTTAGACTTTATTTAAGTTTCTCCTCAAGTAACACCACCTCCGCTCCTCACCATTTGCCATATCATAGTTGTCTATTCCATCATTCTACTGCCAATCTTTACTTAGCACCTAAAGATAGACACACATCTCTACCCGCCATTTTATCAGATACCTCTTTGTTCATTGTTGCTATTCCCTCCAGAAAAGCAAGGGGTTTTATCTGTGTATTTATGGCTGTAAATGTAGCTCCTGCAGTGGCAGATTCTGGGCTCTATCTCTCTTCTTTCTCTTTTCTTCTCTGTCTCCCACACATACTCACGAATTAGATGAAGAGAATCCATGAATGAGTACATCTGTTTACTGGTTAAATAGTGGTTGTGGTTAAAGAGAAGGTATAAGTTGCTATATTCTTTCACATTTTAAAAATGTTTACATTTAAATAATTATAAGGTATGCTTTTTAGCTAATTTTTCAGAGTACATTTGTTGGCAATGAGCAGTATCTTTTAATGCATGTAGATTGTAACGTTTGCAAGTAGCATAATTTGGAACCATTTTCTCACTGCTTCCCTATCACTGCCTTACCCTATAGACCCACCTTTATCTTTTTCTCTTGCATAAGAAAATATGCCAAACCCAAGTCCCAACTTGCTTTAAGAGTGCAGAAAGACTCTTTGGGGGCCGTGGTACATCAAAGACTGAGTGGTGTGCCTTTAGGATTTATTTTACAATGTGAGAGAAGTTTAGACTTGTTTCAAGAAATCACCTTCATTCCCTCACAGTAATTGCACACTGAAGAACTGTGACTCACCAGTCACTGGAGAACAGAAACAGTTGCTCAGAGATGCTGAGAAAACCATATAGAGAAGCCATCATTTTTGTTCATGAATGTCCTTAAGCACCATCTTCCCTGGCCTCAGATCCTTTTATCAACCAAGTATGGGCTTCCCAGGTTTCTCAGGGTCAGGCATGTTTCAGGAAGGATATGGAAAAAAGCACGAATCTTCGCCATTTCTGACCCATCCATTTCTTTGTAACCACACAGAAATTTCTAGAGTGACACTGAGAGAAGTATCACAAAACTGGACGTCATAAAGTGATGTATTGCTTTTACCCCTTTGGTCTAGAAATTTCATGATGACAGGAAACACAGCCCTTTTGTTTGCACACACTCGCTATTGTTAGTCATCGCTCTTTGGTTTGAACCTAAGGAAAGGGCTGGTCCTGTACCATCTTTGTGATTGTTGGTACCATTGAGTCTGCTAGATTTCTCAGGTGGGAAATAAATACCTTGATTCTTGGTATCACCCGAGAAAGAAATGTCCGCCAAAGTCTGGTTTGTGATCGAAGCCAGTTTTGGTAAAGGATAGAATAAGGTTCAGGTTTTACATTCATGAACAAGGGTACGCTTAGGGCACACATGGCGCTCCTGAGACGGGGGATAGAAAAAGAGATTGGAGCAAGGCTGAACAAAAGGCAAAGGCACAGTGGGGGGTAGGGTGGAGGAGGATGGTGGTCTCCAAGTTCCACTTTTTGGGGCCTTCCGCTGGAGGCATGGTCAACGGTACTGGTTGACCTCACTGGCTGAATTAAGCCCACCTGGTATAGATTGGGCCAATCTAGGTGTACTGCCCACCTAGTGTACCACCCCTTCCTGCCTTGGAGCCTAAATTGGGCCATGCTCAGTAGACACCTCAGTAGAGTCCTGCTCTAACTACCTAACAAGTCCATTGTCAGAGATACTGTGTATTTTCAGTGATTTCCAACCTCAGGTCTCTGTGAGTCAAAATGGACTTTATGGCAGTGATTTTGGTGATGACTTTTGATCCCACGTTGGGGAACTCACCTTTCAGCACTAGATTGGACATAGTCTGCTGTTTGCGTTGTATAATCTTTAAAAGTCCTTCTTCAGGCATTGCCCCATCGTCAGCGTTGGCTTAGCACTCCATTAATAGATCTCCTTTATGACCCTGTTGGTGTCTGAAGTAACTGGTGGCTTAGCTTTCAGCAACAGAACAACAAGCAAACATGAGAGTACAACAACCATCACTTTGAAGAACAAAGTGAGCCTGGCCATCGAGTTTTCAATCACGTCAAATGCTTGGGAAAGTTGGAAAATGAATAAGGAGGACTGAAGAAGACTTGGTGCATTTGAAGTAACATGCTGGCGAAGAATATTGAAAATATTATGAACTGTCAGAAGAATAATTTATAAATTATGAAAGATTCATGGGGACTGAAGAGTGGGAGGGAGGGGAAAATGAGACACAGAAATCAGGAACTCATGAAGAAAGCAAGTGTTTTGAGAATGAAACAAATGGACAAAAGTGCTTCACACTATGGATGCATGTGTGAATTTTGATAAGAGGTGTATGAGCCCCCAATAAAATGATTTAGTAAAAAAATATTTTTGAAAATGATGAAGGCAATATATGTAGAGAGGTGCTTGAGACAATTGATGTATGGACTGTTTTAAGAGCTATAAGAGCCCCCAATAAAATGATCTATTGACAATTTTTAAAAAGAAATTAAGACACCCCCCCCCCAAAAAAAAGTACAAACAAACCTGTCTTGTAAGAGGTGCAGCCAGTATGCTCCTTAGAAGCAAGGACAGTGAGACTGCATGTATTAGACAAGGTTATCTAGAGAAACAAATTCAGCAACACTCACATATGTATAAGAAAGAGTTTTCTTGTAAGTGGCAGCTTGACATCAAGAAGGGGACTCAGCCCAGTACAACTCAAGTCAGTGGGTCCAATGCAGCCAGACCCTCTTCCGACTCAAGACCGCAGGCCAGCTGAAGCAGATACCGAATGCCGAAAAATCACAGACCTTTGGGAACGTGGACTGAGGCGGGGGTGGGAGGTGCTAGGACTGACAGCTGTCAGGGTCAGATGGGTCGCCCCATGGGCGCCACCTCTGGAGGCAGATACAGAGTCTGAGCAATGAGGAAAGGCAAACTGGCGCAGAGAAAGGTAGTTCTCTCACACAAAAGGCCACACCCTGAAGGAGGTGTCATCAAGCTACTCCTTTATTGACAGTTTGACTCAGAACAGCAAAGTGTTCGCTATTGTGCTGAGGTGCCATCAAGTTGGTCCTGACCCATAGCGACCCTGTGCACAACAAAACAAAGCACTAACCAGCCTGCCCCATCCTCACAGGGGTTCCTGTGCCTGAACCTATTGTAGCCACAGTGTCTACCCATCTCCCTGAGAGTCTTCCTATCTTTACCAAGCATGCTGCTCGGTCTCTCCAGACACCATGTCCAAAGTTCTTGAGATGTTTTCTTACTACCATTGCCTCTAAGGAGCGGTCCACCCAGGAATATCTCCATCAGAAATCCAAGCTCACTGCCATGGAGTCACTCCTGACGCATGAAAAGCCCCTGTGGGTTTCCAAGACTGTCACTGTTTATGGGAGCAGAAAGCCTTGTCTTTCTTCTTCCGAGCAGCAGGTGGCTTTGAACTGCCAGACATGTGGATCATAGCCCAAGGCAGAACCATGAAACCACCAGGGATCCTAGGAGTGCCTAATCGACACAGAACCATTCAACTGCCGCATTTGGTCTCAAGTATATGGCACGTGTTTTCAGGAGATGCCAAACCAAAAACCAGCATAGAGCCAAACTGGAAAAAAGGCATAATGATTAGTAAAGGAAAAGGGCATTGGAAAAGAGGAAGTCTCTGACTGAGAGGGACTGGCATAATGTGTGCAACTGCCATTGCAGGATGGAGCAGGAGTAGACAGTGTGTTATTCTGTGATGCTGTGAGTCAGAAGCTACTCAGTGCCACCTAGCAACCACCGCAGCAGCTCTTAGATAGCAACCCACAAATATATAATATTCAATATGGTAAAAACATGTACCCCCGCCTCTAATCAGTGCCATGAATAATTGAGGAAGCAACGTGTCCCTTGTTAGATTCCCATAGGCTGAAGCAGTCCAGGCTTCCTATTTAAATTCCATAGTGTTCTTCCTTCTAGTTGATAAACCTTGGGCCTGCGAGTTATAAAACTGGTGCATCCATAAACTAGCTGAGTTCGCCTAGGTTTTTTACCTACAGAAGACTACTTTGCAGGGGATGGAGGGGAAGTTGAATAAATTAGTACACCATTCTCTTATTTCATGCTGTAATTGATTTCTGGGTAGCTAGTTTCATATTACATTTGATAAACGGGGAGGAGCCAGAGTTAGCCTGTTGTTGATCTAACAAAGAAAATGTAACATAGTTTGGGATTTGGTCTATTGAGATTGTTTTTGTTAAAATGGGCCCCCTTCCCTATATTGAAAAAAAAAATTACTTTGTAAATCTGTTAATTATTCAAGGCCTGGGCCTGTTGCAAAGCCTGTTAATTATTCAAGGATGCTCTAATTCAGGAAGAGGAAGCAGGGCCCTTTAGATAAGCAATGGAGCCTGAAACCTCTGGGGATTCCCAGGTCTAACAGCCTCTAGAGCAATGAAGATATCAATTGATGGTTTGGTAATCTCTTGGGGAAATAGAAACTGTTTTTCTGTGAACTTGTCCCTTTTGTCCCATTCCTTGAAAGTCCTCTGATCATTGTAAAACCTGTTAATTACCTTCTGGGACTATTGCAAAAGTCGGTATCTTGTCACATAGCTTAAGATATAGATCTTTCTGGTTTCTGACTGAATTTTGAAACTGTTTGGAGGCGGAGACCTCACTGTTCCCATGCTGGGATAAAACCTAGGATTTCTTGAATCCACCTGGTCTCCCTCTTTGACTGACAGTGCCAGGCTCTCCCAGATCTCTCGACAGCTGGAAACAATGTGATTATGAATATTTTATATGCCAGTATGAAAACAGGCATATAAGAGGCCCCACTTGCAAGCTTCATCATGCTTCACGATAACCCCCACTGGGGAAGCCCTCAGATGCACACCATCCCCTTGGCCATCACCTCCTCTACATGCACTCCCCAGAACACTTGTGCACACCTGTGAAGTTGCAGCTGCTTGGATGTGCCTGGGGCCTCCTGGTCTTGAGAACTGACGAATGGCCCCCAATGACCACAAAGGGCAAGGAAAACACAAAGTTTATTAGGAAAGGAAAGGAAAACACTTAACTTGCAGCAATGGCTTGCTGCTGAATGGATTGCGTCTCTAGGCTTTCACAGGGTGTGGAGTCCTTGGCCTATCTTTGTCTCCAGCTTATGAATGGACCAATCCCAGGTCTGATCCTCTGTCTCAGGTCCAACCATTGATCTCGTCATGCTCTCCCCAGGGCTGAGTCATGCAGGATGTGTTAGTCCAGGTAGAGTAGAGAAACAAATTCATAAACACGCATATGGATATAAGGAAAAGGTTTATATACAAGAGGAATAGAGCATTGAGAAAGCATCCCAACCCAGTCCAGTCCAAGGTCACAAGTCCAATATTAGCCCATATGCCTGATACCAGTCTATAAAGTCTTTTTCCAACTTACGAAGCACATGCAATGACACCAGGACAATCACAGGCGAGTGGGTATGGCCTTGTGTGTCCAGTGGCAGTAGAAGCATCTCAGTGCTTACAGGGCTCTCCCCGTGACCTCCCAAGCGTCTCAACACTGGAAGCAGTCGCCATGTGGCTTCTCTGGCCCTAGAGGTATGGCTCCATCAGGGCAAGCCCATGCGGCCTCTCCTCCAGCTCCTCCATCCTCCAGGAATCAGAATCGATCAGCATGCTGTCATCTCATCTTGTCAGCAGCTCGTTGTCTTGGAGACAGTCAGGTCTCTCTACTCCAATTGGGAAATACTGCGAGACTTCCCAGGATTCTCAGGAGAAAGCCATGCCCACATAGAGGCCTCATTGTCTTCTCCAGATTAACAGGCTAGACTCCACCCCAACATCCCAATTATGAAATTGACAACAAGTACATGACTGCCACAGAGGGACAGGGAAGTCCTCATGCAATAGGTCAACATGAAATCTTGGGTGGACTGACTTTGGAGTTTAAAATCAGCTTGGGGGGGTGGGGGGCGGGGGGGGGACGCCGGTCTGGCTCCTGCAGGTTTCAGAGTGCAGTCATCCTGGCTGTGAAACTCACAGCTGCAGACATCCCCCTGCTCCCAGTACTTAGCTCCTCCCACTTTCCGGCCCTCTGCCTGTGGGTTCTCTAGCTCCTTTCTGCCTGAAGCGCTTGCCAGGAGGAGATGATGCCCCTTTAGGAACCCTCACTCTCTGTCAGCATCGTGAAGGTTCTAAGAAGTCCTGCTGGGAAAAGTTTCCTTTTGATTAAGACCAACCTTTCTCCGTCAGTTTTACTGAACCCGCAAGGTTTCTTTTCAATCATTTCAAGTGCCGGCTACCTTATGCCATCACACTGTGTCTCCTTTTTCATTGAAATCAAGGTCCTAAAAGTATCTTATAACTTATGTTATGGGTGGCTAAGCTCTTAGCCACACAGGAACCATTTTAGAACTAGGCCAGCTTAAACTATAGCTGAAACAGTTCCAGTAACTGGCCACCCTCGAATGTCTCGGCCCATATCTGTGGGTGTCAGAGCACCAGGACCTTGTATTCCGGGAGACAGCCCCATGTGCTGTGTTCCTGGGATGAGCACAGATGTGATGGGCAACTGGAAAAATCCTGCTTCTGTAACTGCTTGCTTGCATAGCTGCAGAGATAAGTTTGTTTATTCAGCCCAATAGAAGTCCAAGTCGGTAAACAATCTTGACCATCTCTCTCTCTGGGGATGACCCCTGTGAAACACATGGTCTCTCTCGACCTGCACAGATCTTTCTTCTTCTTCCTACTTTGTTTTTCTCTATTTTTTTCTCTTTAATAAAACTTGCTCTTTAATTCACAACTCACTCAGTTGTTCTTGTCTGGCAAGGTGCAACACTTAGAGGGGGAAAACTGAGGGGTGGGGGTTAGGGGAAAGAAATGAACCTCTCTACCTTCTATCTTGTTGGACATCGTCACCACGAGGACTATATTGCTCCACATTCGAGTCGATCTGACAGCTGGCCAGAGCCTAGGAACAAGGAAAAGAGGAGATGCTAATGGGAGGAAGCTGACAGGAATCTTAACACGAAAGAGAGGTGGAGACACTTTTCTAGACAAGCCTCTTCAGCATGAGGGAATGTTAGCAGCAGAAAGACACATTTTCTGATCAACGGAAGAACCCAGAGATAAAGGACATCATAAAATTGCAAGGGGAGGCACACCCACAGAATGTTCTCATGACTTCCTTCGTGACAGAATAGACCCTTGAGGTTTGAGTCTGAGACACACACACAGCATGAGGTCCGAGGTGCTGGGATCACATACCTGAAAAGAGGAGGGACACTGCAGAGGATCAGCCAATAGCAGAAGACCTGCCTGAAAGCCAGTCTGTGGTGGAAGTTCACCATTAGCAGACTGTAAGGTCCAGCTTCCCATTGGGGCAAACCTTTCAGACCAGCTAAGGTTCCTTTGGACTTCTTTTCCGAAATATCCCCTACAAGAAATGTACTCTTTTTGTCCAGACTTTTCTCTGAAGCTTGTCACTTGCCCGAAACCTTTCTTGTGATCAGGACAAAAACTGAAGTTTGGACAGGGTTGAAAGTGTGAGCCTCCCCCTGGTAACAGGACTCCTCCCAACCCTGCAGGACAAGGTAGAAGGGCCCCAAGGGTTTCCAAGACTGTAACTCATGTTGCAAAGCCTCATCTTTGTCTCAAGGAGCAGCTGGTGGTGTGAAGTACTGACCTTGCAGTTTGCAGTCTGGGATTCCTTAGACTTGCACTCCAAGAGTTTGGAAACACCCCTCTTGTTTATTCTGAGCACTCGCCACATGTTCTAGAAACTTTATACCAGCGCTCTGTGGACCAACAGGGGCCTTGACAGCATCCTTATCTCTATTGTTAACAAATGTTAAAGACCTGGCAGTACACTGTGAGACTGTCATTGAATGTCTTCCTGGACACTCTAAAGCCTCATGGACTGAAGGACCAGGATTCCTGGGAATGTCCTGGGAAACCCTGGGAAATGCAAATGCGCTTCACTTCCTCTGCAAGACAATGAACTTCAATATGCAATCGAAGTGACTTGGAACATGTAGAAGAGGCCTTGGGTCACGCAGGAGGGACCCACTCCATAGGCAGCCTTCATTAAGGACCTGTCTATGAATGACTCTATTTTAGCCTCTTCGGGAAAATCACTATCGGGACCACTTTATGATTTTCTTTTGCTGCTGTCCACTGCAGCTGGTAATCACCAGCTGAAAACGATGACCTCAGCGTGGGCCGTTCCTGCCAGAGAACTTGCACACAGAGTGATGCCTTTGTGAATCCAGCCATAGAAACCTGCACAAAATTGGCCTTCTTTCCTTAATAGAGCCTCATGAACAAAGATGAGTTTGTTGCTGGCTCAGAGCTGAAAGCTTTGTTTTGTAAAGCTCTCTGAATGCATCGCGCTCTGTCAAAGGAGAAGAGCTCCTTCTTTAAAAGAAGAAGAAGAAGAGTAAGCGGAAACCAGACAACAAATCAAAGTGCACACCCACCACGTGGGTATTTGTGACTAAATTAGGCTGACTCTCCCCCCCCCCCCACTCGTGTGTATGTGTGTGTGAATACTGGTCACATTTCACACGCTGAATATAAAGGAAAGGAATGGGGCCTTTCAGGAATGGCATGCCTTTTAATTTGAAGAGCAAAAAAATATCAGAGCAGATGTACCAGCAAAGAGGATTAGATCGTCTCTTCTGTGGTGCTCTGCAACTCGCCCTCTTCCCCTGTTGTAACCCCATGGATGAGAGGCTGTCCGGCGTGTCTGAGATTCAGGTTGGCAAAGAAACCGTTGTGCTAGGGCACAATGAGGCCACTCTCACAAGACCAGACAGAATATGTGAGGAGAGAGCTAATAGCCCTTCCCATCTGGGCAGGATGGGTTCGGTTTTACTATTTTTAAAAGAGAGACGGGTGGTGTGTTCAAAGTTGATAAAATATGCATTCAGGCGAACCTTAAAACTTTCATGAGACACATTCATCATCCTGAAAACTCCACCGGAATTGAGGGGGCTCTCATAGTTTACCTTTGTTTAATCTCATTAGTCTGGAGTGTTTGGGCTATTTGTAAGGATGGTTGGAATCCTCCTCTGCGAAGAGAGGGGCTCCTGCTATTCCAAGCCCTAATTACCAGAATCTTCCTTTTAGCTGTCTCGAGAAGACCCAAAAATGATCTGTAAATCACCCAGAGAGTAAATGTTGTGCTTGGAGTGTTATGGGAGAAGAGAAATAATTCTCTGTTGCTGTGATTAACCTTAATCTGCTCGTGGGAGGAAGAAGAAAACTGAAGAAGGGTGTTTGTTCTTAATGTCTAGTTCCAGGTCATTGTGTATTTCTGCAGTTCTGGGAAAAGACGAAAGAGCAGAGCGCTGCTCAGCTGGGACCTGATTCTACTGAAAATAGCTGTGGTTTTCTGTTAACTCGGGTGTGGAAAACCATGAATGCTGGCACCACCACAGACTCACTTATTCAGGGAAGAGTGAGGTCAAGGGACTGCGGAAGTGTGAGAAATAATCCCCCCTCTCTCTGCAGCCTTCCCACTCCAGCTCCTGAGTGAGGACTTGCAAATCTGCCCCAGGCCAGGGCAAAGTGTTCATGCAAATGAGCTTTCTCTCCTAACTCTGGGGTCTGGCTATCTCCCGGCTGACTCTCAGACTTGTCTTTCAACCTCAAATAAAGATGCAAGTCTTGCACAGACACACACAGGCACAATCAGGCAAATGAGTCTGCGTTCTTTGGGGGTGGTAGGTTTATTTATTACTTCTGTTCTAATAGCTAAACGATATGTGGTGAACAGTTATTGCCTCTGAGCAACAATGCCCCTATGAAAGAGGTCATGTACACTTTGATGTAGGATGTGTTTCAAGGAACAGGAAAGGGCAAGCCTGGTGGAGCAGCTCATTTACGGTGAGCCCACTTACTCTGCTGCCCTCCTGGACCTTGAAAAGACCAACCAATCTTCTTAAGAGTCTGGTAAGGGGTTTTCTGGCCATGTTTTCAAGGGTGCAGTAAATACTAATTTGGACAGCTCTTGTCTTCATCTAGACTGCAGGTGCTTTTCAGATAGACCACCTGGCTATACACACTGCCATCAAGTTGATTCTGACTCGTTGCAACCCCATAGGACAGAATATCACTGACTGTGGGTATTTCCAAGACTGCAACTCTTTAAGGGAGTAGATACTCTCACTTCTTTCCCACTGCACAGTTAGTCTTTTTGAACTACCGACATTTAGTCACCCAATGTTCAACCCACTGGGCTCCTTTTGGATGTACAGAGTCCACTCTTATCTGCCATTTGACACCTTTATATGCAGAAGACATATCTGGTCATAATACACACTGATCTTCATAGATAAGTTTCATCAGAGCTGTCAGAGTAAGGTTAAAAAAAAAACAGCAAAAATTTGCTGCCTTGGGATCAATGCTGATTCATAATTACCCTCTGTTGGTTCTTGAGACTGAAACTGGTTATGGAAACCAAAAAACAAACAGACATTCTTTCTCCTGAGGAACTGCTCATGGTTTCAAATGACCAACTATGTGGATCGCAGGCCAACACGTAACTGCCACACTAACTACGGCACATGAAATCCACTAGGAGAAAAATGTCTGGTAAACTACTTCCAAAAGTCTCTCACTGCCATTGAGTTGATTCAAACTCTTAGTGACTATCCAGCAGGGAATAGAACTGCTCCTTTGGATTTCCAAGAACTTTAAACCTGTATGGGAGTAGACATTCTCCTGCTTCAGAAATAAGAGGCAATAAAAATACCATGGCCATCACAATAGACTCAAGAACACCAGTAATCAGGACTGGGGTTGAGGAACGGACAGCATCTCCTTCTGTTATGCGTGGGTTCACCATCAGATGGAGCTAACAGGACAGGCCCTCTGAACAACACAATCCTACAATGGCCTGCAAAGTATCCATTGCTTCTTTTATTTCTCTAGAGTACTGTAGAAACATTGTCGATGAAGAGACTATTTGGGTTTTAAGAACTACATGGAATACCATCAGAATACTATCTCATCCTTGTTTTGATTTACATCTCCTGGGTAGCAAATTTCAGTGATCATCTTGTATACATTTGTTTGCCAGCTGACTGTCATTTTTGGTGAACGTTGTATTCATTCCCTTTGCCCACTTCTCAATTAGATTATTTGTTCTTTTTTTTATTTCAGTTTTCCACAGACTTTAGAGATTAGTCTCTGATCTGTTGTGTCATTGCTGAAGATTTGTCCCAAGTCCATGAGTTCTCTTTTTACTTTCTTGATGAAGTCTTTTCATGTACATGAACACTTTATTTCTAGCAGGTCCTAGTCATATATTTTGTCTTCTATTGCGTGTGCTTCCTTTGCTATACTTAATAGTATGTGCCTGCCCTGCAATAAGACCCTGAAGTTTGTCCTTATTTTCTCATTGATGATATTTATAGCACTGGGGTTCATATTTAGATCTTTGATCTATCTTGAATTCTGGTGCATAGCATAATGTGTAGGTCTTATTTAATTCTTCTGCAGATAGAGATCCAACTTTGCTAGTGCCATTCATTGAAGAGTGAGTACATTTTTAAAAAGTTGGACTCTGTGAAGAAGAATGAGGCATCAGGATTTGAGGAAGGCTTAGAAACTATCTGTGATCTGCAGATGAAACAATCATGCTGACTGAAATCAAGGTGAAATTGAAGCACTCGCTATGGAAGATAAGGCACTGTGGCTTTCGGTATGTGTCACAACTAAATGCAAAGAAAACCCAAAGCCTCACAGCTGGACCAACAGACCACATCATAAATGGATAAAAGATTGAAGTTGTCAAGGATTTCATTTTTTTGTTTCAAGTTTTGAAGACAAAGGTATCACTTTAAGGTGTAAGGTGCACCAACCTGAAATTTTTTTCAATTGTTTCAAATGCATGTGAAAGTTGGACAACGCATAGGGAAGACTGGGGAATTTCATGTCGGTAAAGAATATTCAAAGTGCCGTGAACTGCCAGAAGGACAATAGACTTCTCTTGGAAGAAGGACAGCTGGAATGCTCCTGAGAAGGAAGCATGGCAAGACTTTGTCTGTAGCAAAGGACATCATACTGGGTAAAAAGGGCATCAAAAAGAGAGAGACCGTCAATGGGATAGTTTGACATAGTGACTACAACCATGACTTCAGACAGAAAAACAAGTCTGAGGGTGGCATGGGACTCTGTTTTCAATGGGGTCAAAATGAGTCAGAACCAATTCAACGGCATTTATCAACCACAGCAATCTCCTTATGCCTGTCCACTAAATGCCCTCCAAACTATGCTTCCAACTATTGCCAGCACTTGGAGAAGCATGTTTCCTAACATCAACCATATTTCTCTTCCAATTTGCAAAAGACCTTTTAGTCACAGTTTCATCTCTTCCATCAAACAAGTAAGTATTTATTGAGAACCTACTGCATATACTGTGAAAGGTCCTGCTGAAAAAGCAAAGAATCTTGGAACTAAGGACCTTATGTCTAGGAAGTCTCCATCTTCTGGCTGATACAGATCTGGACTTGTTAGGCCTTGACTAAAAGCCAAATAAAATAACTACTCTACCAGAAGGTTAAGAAATGTGCTACGGCAAGTCAAAGGAATAGTAATGCCATCAGACTAAAGAACAGTGGCAGAGAGTTCAGGGAAAAGTATCTATACAGGCTGCCATTTGAACCCAGACTTGGAAGATGAGTAGACTTCAGTCAGGTAAAAAGTAATTCCTAAAGAAGGTGAGGTGGGTAAAGTTCAGCCTTCTAGTATTACAAGGTATTATGCAATACCTTTTGGTGATCGCAATCTTTGGGCAGGATGCCTGGTGGAACAGCTTGCACTTGTAGTAGGCCTGAGTACAAATGGGCCTTTAGCCTTCTCAGTGATAAGATCTCTCTCAATGCTACAAAGAGGGGGAGTATGCCTATCCGAATGCTCTTCATGAGCACTCCCCTTGCTTATGTTTACCAGAAGGTCTAGTAGAGCAGCCTGTCCAGAGATGTCAGTCAGGTGATATAAAAACAGAGTGTTCTGACATGTGTAGGGTCCAGCTGTTGAAAAATTGAGTATAGTAATTAAAATCCTATTGATCTGTTCATTTCTTGACAGACTTCCTCTTCTTCAGCCAAACTTTCCCAAATAAATAATACGAGGGCAAGTGTGACAGCATCATACTTTCCACAATTCACACCTTTCCAGTTTACAGACATGATTTCTGTGCCTCAAAGGCTTCATCCCTCAATCGTGGATTTTTTCTTTTCTTTTTAGCCCATTGATCTCCATTCCGATCCAACTCCAAGTGGCACACTGTGTGTGCTAGCTCTTTCAACTCCAGACAGAAGTAGTCAGCCATTCCACCATGCACTCTAGCTCCTTACTCACACAGTGAAATTCCTTTAACCAGTTTACTTAACCAAGCTGCAGCTGAGGGTGTGATGTACAACCCCTGTCCACTCTCTGTCAGCACCTGGTTGTTGGCCACTGCTTGCCCAAAGCTCCTGGCTAGAAACCTTTCTCCACCATGCCTACCCTTGCCTGACCCTGACAGCTGAGTTGCCTGTGTACCAAGAGTCCATTTATCTGTTCCCACATGTATTCATGCCAACCATCAGTAATACTTTCATTATTTAAACAGTTCTTACACCAGTATAAATCTAAGCAATTAAAACTATTACCTTTGGGAACAAGTCTCTAAAACAATGCAGAGAGGGGTAGAGATGAGGTAGACGGTGATAAAAGACAGAAAGGGAAATCATAAACAGTGGGATGGTTTTCTGTGTTTTTCCAAGTGTCTCTTATTCTCCAACTACTTTCACATTCTCTTTCTATGTTTTAAAAATTGCAACTAATTTAAAGTTATATGTTGTTGCTGTTTCATGCCATGGAGTCAGTTTTGACCCATAACAACCTTATGCACAATGGAAGAAGACGGTGCACTATCCTGTGCCGCCTTCACACTTATTTCTGTGCTGGAGCCCATTGTCGCCATGGTGTCAGTTCATCTCCTTGAAGACCTTCCTCTCTGTCACTGCCCCTCCCTATTACCAAACAGGATGTTCTTCTGCAGGGGCTGCTCTTTCCTGGCACCATGTCCCATGTCTAGCAGGTGAAGCATCACCATCTTTGCTTCCATGCCTCTACAAGACATAAAAGGAACTCAGAACTGCATTGAGTGAACTCACGGAAGGAACTCACATATTCATTAAACATGAACAATGTAAAGCATGAAAAGATGGGTCAGCAAACTTGAACTTGTCGAGGGGCCATGAGTCAGTTCCTATTCATCATGAATCAGAAAGAAACATCCCTGAGTCCCAAAATGCATACAAGATTTTGCTTCAATTAATTATTTTATTAATCAAGGTTCTGTAAGTTCTGGTTTTATAGAAAAATAAGCTTCTGTTGGACATTTATTATGGTGCTTAGAAAGAAATAAGGAATCATATCTATTTCTAGTCTGCCCTGTGCGGTCACTATGAGTCAGAATTGACTTGATGGCCAAGGTTTATTATGGTCAGCAACAATTTTTGAAAACAATTTTATTGGCAATTAATCCAAGCATCACACAATTCAAAAGTTAAATCAAGAAGACACGTATGCGTCTGACTCACTATATAAAGGTGACCATGTCTCAGACATTTCTGGGTCTTCAATGCTTTGTACATTACTTAGTAATATGTGTTTTTCCTATGTTTCTTGAACTCAAAATATGCTCTTGGTTTTAACAACAATTGAAGTAGATAATTTCAATATTACACTCAGTATATATGGATGGGGTGGGGGGGGCAGTTGCAAAGAGCTGACAGGGGTTGAATTATTTATCCAGGGTTAAAGCTGAGAGAAAAAGAACTCGAGGCAGCAGTTTAAAGAATCATGGCACCCATGAGCCTGACGGGTTTTAAGAAGAAGCTGGATTTTATCTCCCAGAGGAAGTGGCACCTAATACAGTGACCTCTGTAGAATTGCTTTCTTTCTCTAGTTGCGTGGAGTCTTGTGGTCCCTGAGTCTACTTAAGGGGAATTGCCACAGGATGAGGAGCCTTGCTCCAGAAAGGTCAGAGCAACAGATCATGTCTGCAAAAGCCACAAGAAAAATCCACCCCTTGATGCAGCCTAGAAATATTTGTGAAGCTGCACAAGCATGTTCTTAACTCATTTCTTCTGTGTCTCCATTTAAGCTAAAAGGAAATCAGGAGTCTTTTAAGGAGAAAATAAATTGAATAATTAGTAGGGAACATCTAAGGAAATGCTGGGGTAGTGCAGTAAATTGCTATTAGATGTCTCTTCCCTCTTTTTAGCCATCTTCTTTTTTGTCTTGTAACTCCCCCTCCCCACAGCATGTGTGTGTGTGTGCGCACGCACACACACACACCACAAATTAGATGGGATTATGCAAAAAAATGTAACCAGGAGACCAGCTTAAATAATTGTGAGGAGCTTTTGCCTGGGCAGGAGTGAGGAGGCAGTGACAGATGCCAGGTCTGAGCAGGACATGGTGGCAGGGGCCAATGTGTGGCAGAGTTGAGGAGACGCTATTCTGTTTGAAGAACAGAGTTGATCTTATTATTGATCCTTATTCCTTATTGATACTTATTATTCTGTATTGATCCTTATTCTGAATTGTAGCATTCTCCTTCCCAGATATGCTCACCCTTGTGAATATGTTCTGAGCTCCCTGTCGTTGTAGCCATGGGAGAGAGCTCAGCAGGCAAGTCTAGAGGGCTGTGAGAGGAACTGCCTCGTGGAAGCACCTGTGGAAGGACACTAATGCTGTTTCTCTTCTCCTGAAGTTAGAAGACATCCAGGGCTATCAGTTGGTAGCCAATGTTCATTGGCTATCCAAGTGTTTGCAGAAGGCTCTTGGCCACAGGAGAAAGGAGGCCCAGTGAAAGGAAAGGGATTGAGACGCAGGCTTCCATAGCCTGAGAGAGTGAGGAAAGGCTCCTGCCCCTGCTGGATGCTGTCTCTTAACGGTTACCTGGGGTCTGTCTGTTCTTGTATTTGCATCAAAGATTCCTCTGGTGTTAATAATGGATGTTCAGTGTGAATAGGTTCAAGTTTACAAGGGATGAAGGATCTTCCTTTCAAGAGTGTCTGGGACTGCAGGAGGTGGTGTTGCTGGATTTTGTAACAGTTTCCTGGAAGTGGAAGAGCCAGGCCATAAGGAAGTATTTCGGTCTTCCCTGGAAAGCTAACAAACGGTCCCTCTTCTTTTTGAAGGGTTGGCTTGTATGTCTTAATATAAGGAGAGCCACTCTCTTTTGAATTCGTTCTAAATGTTGAGTGCTATGCATCCAACCTCTAATTTGGGTTTCATATTAAGTCGCCACTCTTCACTCACCTATCAGATGCCAGCACTCACCTGATTGAGGAGAGATGTGATGAATTATTGATAACATGACTTATTTGTAACCCTGGCATTGCAAGCAGCCAGAAAAAGGTGAGTTTAGGGGGGGGGGTATTGTTATTTGGAAGCTGCGTATCAGCAGAAGGTGTTCATGATGTGAATTTCAGACCATATCATATGAAGAAAATGTTTAGGGAGACTAATCTTTTGAGGGCCCTCAAGTTAAATAAACAAGCTGCCTGATCTGTCTCTGGGGAGAGCTGGCCCAGATGAAAATCGGCTCAGGGTGCTGACAGCTTTGGGAACTCGGTCATGACAGGCCAGTGCCTGCCTGTATCCTCCCCATGACTCACCAGGAAGTGCCATTTGAACAATTTTAGTTTAGGATAGCAGCCAGTTCCTGAGCCCTACCCCTGCACACCCTTTCTCAGTCAATAGCCCTAGTGCTGGATTTGTCTTGGAATATTATGCAATTAGACGTCACCTCTCTTTATAAAGGATAGTGGCCGCTTCAATGATGAGTGAGGAGCAGCTGTGGACATACTCAAGCATTTATATTCCCCAGCCTCTTCTGACCAACTTAGAGCAAAAGCATAAGATGGGGAAATATATGTAAATAGTGTAACACCTGCCAAAAAGATGTAGTGTGGAGCTGAGGGGTGGGGGGTTTACAGTAATGCATAGGACATGGAGGATTGTTAAAGCATTGGATCATATATCCCTATTTTTTCACAACAGTTCTGTTTAGGAGATGTCTTGAGATGAATGGTTGAATCTAAAATAACTATATTCAATATTAATAAAATGTTCAGAAGATACCCAAAGTAGCATATGAAACCAGGAGGAGGAAGAAGAGAAGGAGGTGGCAGAGTGATGTTTGAAGAGGAGGTGATATTTCATCACAGTCAAAACAAGTGAGACCATGAGCCTTCCTGAACTCACTGTCCCCAAGCGGTACCTTGAAAATAATAGGGAAGGGCAGGCAGAGAAAATGCGGAAGGCCCTCAACGAGATGAACTGGCACAATGGCTGCAATGACAAGCTTCGCAGAGGAGCAGCAGTGAAGATGGTGCAGGACCAGACAGTGTTCCATTGTGTTTTCCATCGGGTAGTTAAGGGTGGGAGCCAACTCTATGGCACATAAGAACCACAAAGACACTGGTGAAAAGACATTGAAAGAGGCAGTGAAAAGCCCCTTCGAGGATTGGAGGTTGCGTGGTAGGTCACGGGGCGGGGGTGGGGGCAGGGGAAGGCAGTGAGCAGAAGATTGCTACCTTTTAAAAATATGATCATACCCTCCCCAATGTATAGCATCGTACCCGACGCAAAGCATTCAGGTCTGGCTAGGACTTGGATCTTGAGGAAGTTCTTTTCTTGGTTCTGGCTTGCCTGCCACCCTGCTTTGAAAGCACTTTCCCCAAGAACTCAACCCAGTGAGCCTTAGTCCTTCTCCTCCAGCCCCAGTCTTCAAAGCTCCTGCATGATGAGAGGGGGGTAGCACTCCCTTTCTTTCTTTGTTGATGCAGGTGTGTCAGACAGGTCCTTAGTGCACCTGCTGCATCTGCCTAAGGCTAGTTCCAATTAGACCTCTCCTAATGGAGCCAAGCAACCGCCAGCCAATGTTGTTGGTATTTCCCTCCTCAATGGTTCAGCAATTATTTATTTCATGCTAAGCCCTTGAATGAGTGTCCTCCCAGTTAGAGTTACCCATTACTGCCCTGGTGTCATGAGATTTATATTCAAGGATACTTCTCTGTGGTATAGCCTCTTAGCTAGAATCAAACTGGCATTGCATATGCTCTGCCTCTATCAGTGGGCACTGTTTCACTAACATCTGAGTGTCTCTTCTGAGGCAGAAGCAATTGTCCTTAAGAATAGACAGGCCACTTTCCTGAAATTGCCACCTGCATAAACACATCCAACAGTGGAGTAGATGAGTGACCTGTGATGGGTGTTACCAGCTGTACAAAATCTCAAAGGACGGACATATATTTGCTCTTGTATATCTTCGTGAGTCTGAAACACATTGGTTTGCTTTTCAGCAGTGTTAAATTTACTAAAGCTAGGTACAGACATTTGCTATCACTTTCTCATAAATGTGCATCTTCAAAAGAGAGAAACTTGGAAGCTTAGCATAATCCCCCCGACCCCCGCAGAGTTCATCTTCCTCCAACCTTTTCAATAATACATAGCCTATCTATGCTCCATTGCAGGGCAAGACTGCATATGCACAAAGTTCTTGAGTTCTCATTCATTAAGAATAACAATAATATGCGAGTATTGAGCATCCCAGGAGTTGACCGCTCCATATCAGTGTTTCCCAACGTGGGTGGTACCGTCCTTGAAGGGGAAAGGGGAGTGGGCACTGAAACAAATGAAAGGGGCTGCAAAAGCAGAGCCAAACCAAACGCACTGCCATTCAGCCAAGGCCAAGTCATAGCAATGGTATAGGACAAGAGAGAACTGCCCCTTTGAGTTTCCAGGTCTATAACTCTCTTTATAGGAGTAGAAAGTCTGCTAACTCTCAGATCACAGTGTTTGACATTGGGGTTCGTGCAAGAGCAGATGCCTGCAATTTATTCTAGGTTGTGGGGTGCAAAAGATTTGTGTTGCCATTTGGACTGGTCCCTTCCACGACTCTATGGGGTCACTGTGAGTCTGAATTGATCCCATGGCAGTGAGGGGGCACTGGGATTTTTTGGGTTTTGTTTATTTGTTCCGAAAAGGAGGCTGTAGGCCAAATAACATTTGCGACGTATGCTCCACTTGAAAGATTTTCTTTAACCATTATAATGGTACAAGATAGGTAGGCAGATCATTACCCTTATTTTGTAGAAGAAGAAACGGAAGCTTTTTGAGTTTACATTAATCACCTGAGTTTGCAGAGTTGGGAAGTGATGTGGCCCATTTTTTAACAGGGTCTGTAAGACCTCAGACATCTAACAAGTGAGCAATGTTGCATCTCTTTTTAGATAGAACTTTAAGATAGAGTTGGTGATGTTAAGTCTTTTGATCACTTAGTGCTGTCACATGTTGGCTTATCCCAATGAACTAAGTGAACCCAGCGCCGAAGAAACCAGGAAAGTCTGTCCAATGAGGCATCATTTCTCTAATTGGGCTTTGGTATTTTCTCTGAAACATCTTACCTCTCCATCAGTCCTAGCGAAGAAATACTCCTACGTTTACACCAAGGTCATTGCCCCCAAACTTCCCATATGGAGTTGCTGATAATTCATGGATCAGAGTAGGCTTCTATTGCATTTCTACATCCTTGGGACTCAGAGGGGTCCTGCAGAGAGGCTTGCTGTCTGGGAACCATTTGTCATCAGAATATGATGAAGTGAAGAGCTTATGCCAGATGCAAATTAAATATGTCACTAAGCCCAAGATTGAAGTCAGCTGTCGTTTTGTCCCATAGTCAGACTCTCTGGGTGAAGGATGCAGTGTTGATTTGTATTCTGGTGCTAGCTTTTTGGTTCATCCTGGAAGGACATTTTCAGGAGCCTGGCCCTGCATGTCTGCCAAATAATTTGCCCTTCTGGCCTCTGAGTCAGAACTCTGTTTTGTACCTGTCCCATTTCCATGTACCTCAAGTCAAATCTATCCAGAATATGGATATATTCCCATCTCAGGAACTTGTTGCTCCCCTTTTCTTCATCTGTTGATTTCAAATAGGATCAGATTCTCCAAGCAGACCTGCAAGTGTCAAGGTGTTAAGATACAAAGTGAACTTTTTCTATTAGCTTTTTTACACTAGCAACTGGAAACTAACCTACTGATGGACCAGGAATATTTCTATAGGGACATTTAAACCCAAGAGGTGATCTTCATCCCATGTCTCCCTCATTAACTGAGAAAATCAACACTGAGAATCAAAACTTGCCTAGCAGGTTGCCAAATATTATCTGGAATTCACAGAAGGATGTATTAATTTCCTTTAATTGATCAGTGTGCAATCTAATGATTTCTTGCCTGCTTTTGTACCCAAAGCATCTGTACCATATCAGAGCTGTGCTGTTGTGTTAAGTGCTGTCAAATCCATTCCAACAATATAGACCCAATACAGAACAGAAGAAGACCCTGCCTAGTCCTGTGCCATCCTCTCACTTGTGACCTGTAGACTTGCCACTGCCTAAATTAATATTCTATATTTATCTCTCTAGTTTCTAATATCTATTGCAATACTTATACAGAAACTCACAGGCAGAATTCATGATTAAAAGGTTTATTAAGAAAATAAGCAGCTTACAATGCCAGTGAAAACTGTTCAGGACAGATGTTTGCCACGACAGGTTACAAAGTTTCAGGTCTTAGTGGAACAACAAGTGATCTAAAATCAATGGCAAGGAGGGTATAGGATGCCAGGTGGTGTTAGATCAAGGCAATGTATCCAAGAGGAATTACTGAAACCTGAATGAAGGCTAAGCATGATGGTGGGACAAAGTAAAAGGAAATAGAGGAAAGAATTAGGTGACAGAGGACATTTATAAAGGTCAAAATATAGACATGAACATGTGTGAATTTATTTTTGTATAATGATAGGGAAAAAGGTCTATGTACATATATTTATACTTTATTAAGGTAGCAGAGAGACAGTGGGCCTCTAATCAAGTATTCCCTTAATGCAAGAACACTTTGTTCTAATAATTCAGCATTCTTTGATGCTCACCTTCCCAATATGATTGCCAAAAACAAAATGGGTGCATAGCAAATGTAGTGAAGAAAGCTGATGGTGCCCAACTATCAAAAGGATCTTAAAGTAAAGTGACCAGATTTTAACATTGGTAAAGTGGAACATCATTGATGAAGGCGGGGTGGGGGGAGTTAGAGGGGGTATATTCCCTTCCTGTTTGCCTACCATTCCCTAATTTATCATGCAGTCTTTCAAAATATCGGGGCTTTTTAAAAATGCTGCGGGACATGGGGAAATATTGTTTAATATTGGGACTGTCCCACCAAAAGCGGAGCATCTTGTCACTTTATCTTAAAGACTTGAAGATAAACAAGCAGCCATCTAGCTGCAAAACAACAAAGTCCACCTGGAGGAAGTTTGTTAGCCTGTGTGACCAGGAGGTGTTGATGGGATGAGCTATCAGGCTTTAAAACCCAGAACAAATATCATATCAATGTGAATGAGGAAGACTGCAAAGTGGAGACCCAAAGCCCATCTGTAGGCAACTGGACATCCCCTTACAGAAGGGTCACAAGGAAGAAGCAAGTCAGTCAGTATTCAGTATAGCACCAATGGAATATACAACTTTCCTCCAGTTCTTTAATGCTTAGTTTCTTCCCCCTGCCCCTGCCAATATCATGACACCAATTCTACCTTACAAATCTGATAGACTAGAGTGGCAACATGTGTACAAATGTGCCTAACACAGTAGATGTGCCTATGGATTGTGATAAGAGTTGTATGAGCCCTCAATAAAATGATTTTTCAAATGCTAATAGAAATGAAAAAATTATTTTAAAAGTTTCAGTTCTACTAATAGACAATCCAGGAAGTTCACCACTCTTCTGTAAGAATTCCGTTCAAGCTCCGTGGATGAGTAAACTCAGTTGCCTGCATGAAGTGTCCAGAGGCATCTCACTCCAGTAAACCTCAGCCCAAAGGCATTTTGTGCCACTTCCATGAGACAAATTCAACTTCCCCAACTAAGTGCCTAGAGGCACCCCATTGCCTTGTGAGTCAGGACGTCCATCTTTCTGTACTGTGCCCTGGCTCATGGTTTTGCTGCTGTTGCTTTGGATTCAGGAAATTCACTATACAGAGATCTTGGGCTCAGGAGAAATGCTCCGCTTTTGGGTCTTACTGATAATGGGCCCCCCCCTCCTCTTTTCTAAAGGGCTCGTTGTATGTGCAGCAGGTTATCACTCTAGGAAATTCCATTCACAATACCTCACAGGTGAATCCTATCAATATCTTCCCCCATCTTCTTACCAAAGCCATGCAGGAAAAGGTCATTTGGTGGGAGCTCGAGTCTCTGGTTAGAAGAGCCATATTAATAATTCATGCTCTCTGCAAGACTTCAATAATTCCTTTAATCCGAAGTTCTTCTCAAGTGCTGATTTAAGTTCTCTAACTCTTAGAGAGAGAATAGTTTTCAGATTTATTCAAGGAAATTGGGAGAAACAATCCTTGTCTCTTGC
This sequence comes from Nesogale talazaci, assembly GCA_004026705.1. Classification (NCBI taxonomy): domain Eukaryota; kingdom Metazoa; phylum Chordata; class Mammalia; order Afrosoricida; family Tenrecidae; genus Nesogale; species Nesogale talazaci. The sequence goes on from PVJH01003997.1 coordinate 88,386, forward strand.
CATCATCAGAAATTCTAAAATCAAAACTCAGTTTTTAGTACAGCATTTTGAGAAGTAACACCATTTACTCATTCTAGAATGTATTCCAGAGTTGTGATCCAAAAATATGTGATCCTGGTAATCTACTAAATCCAAGCAATTTTAACACAGATTTCCCTTTTATCTATAAAAATAATAATGGTGAATTAGGTTCTACCCCCCAAATACCTGTAACCTGAAACTGCTTGAAATATGAAAAGCAGGAGATAAATATATGAAGAATGCTGAACTATGAGTAGGAAGACTAATCTTTACTTACTATTTCAATTCCCTACTTGCTGTGTTAAAATATATGTTATTCTTGCAAGTCTGTGTCTGATATTGTCAGACAATATTATTGTAAGTTTTATCTGACCACCAACTCCAATTGTTTGTGTAAATAGTATTTAGTCACTTAAAGATTTATTCAGCACAGGTCAATAATGCACGGATTGTGATCTGTAGTTAGCCTACACTCGTTCAATCCCCCTCCCTTAATAGTGTTTTAAAATTAGTACCCTGAATTAATCAATGACACTCTAAGAAGAATGTCCTTATGCTCCAGGGAGATGATCAATAATATTCTCTACCATCAATTCACAAGGATATTTTTAACCACAGTCAGATAAAAACATAGATTCTGGAATGAATTTTGGGCTCACACGTAATCCTAGCTCCAAACTAAGAACGATTAGTTCTTTCCTCATGACCCTGCTCAATACTTGCCTTCGTGAAGGAAACACATAAGATATGGGTGCTAGAGCAAATTGTAGGGAAGAAATGAGATGGTGTCTGGATATCAGAAAGAACAGCATCTGGGGTCTTACAGGCTTGTTTCAAATTCCTGAAGAAGGAGTCTAAGTGAGAAATCAACTGAGGCAACATGGAAGAAGCAAACCAATATCCATGGTTGTGTATTATAAGATCCAATTCTAAGGAGGGAAAAGTATCAGAGCATTAAGCATGAGATTCTGATTTACAGAAGGCTATGGACAATAGTGAAAGCCCAAAATACCTATGCAGGATCTTCACAGGGAATAAGCCTCCACGAAATCCCCTCTAACCATAATGGAGGTATGGGACTAACAGCGATCAGACAGACTTTTGTAAAGATGGTTATAATAGATTAAAATAATAAAACCTTGTTTCCATCCTGAAACACTTTGTGCTTGATCTGGTTTTTCGTATTTTCTGTGTTTTTTTCTTTCTATTTTATTGGGGATTGTCTCTGTTGTATTTGTCATTGTTAGTAGAGTTTTTGATTCATGCTCACATTTTTGGTTTTGTTTTTTTCAGTATATTAAAATCCCAAGTAAGATAGGTGAATTTACAGAGACAACAACTAGAATAAGTGTTTGTGGGAGGCAGGAGAGGATAAGGGGGAGCTGATATCAAGGAGTTCAAGAAGGAAGAAAATATTTTGGAACTGATTGTGATAGCCATTGTGCAGCAATTGTTTGGTATGATGGAACTATGGCATGGTATGATATCTGAATTCCTAATAAAATGGTTTGAAATACATAAATAAATGCTCTTAACTGTAATAATGTTGGCATTTACTGTTATCCTTCCTATGCAGCTTACCCATGATATTTATCTCTCATGGGGTCTCAAAGTCAAGGTCAACATTGGCTCTGTCCTTGCTCTGCAATGTCTTATTCTTTATTTAAAATCTCTTGCTGTTAAGTCATTTCTGACTCACAGTGACCCTGCTGATAGAGTAGAACTCTCCCCATAAAGTTTCCAAATTGATACCTCGGAAGGACGCAGACTGCCACATCAATGAGAATCTTGTTTATTTGAAACAGTCACCTTCTCTAGTTGCACCTGAGTGCTTAATCACTGTTACCAGGACTTCTTGGTTCTCTAGATATTGGCCATCAAATTTGTTTAAAGTCTGTATTTTTGGGCAAAGTGACTTGAACACTACTCTTCACTGACCTTTACAAATGTCACCTAGATAGCGTCCCTCTATTTGTGTGCTAGATTTGATCGTTTTAAATGTAACTGTTGCTGCCAATTGCTCTGCATGTCTCCTTGACTTATTTATATTGGTGTTCAATATTATCATCTTAATGTCATCACCCAGAGCAAGCCCAAGGGCCATCTGTGGAAGAGACCATGAATTGTTCATCTGCTAATTCAGATTAAAGCTGAGAAAAATTAAAGCAAGTCCAAGAGAGGAAAAATATGAACTTAGAGTCTATCCCACCTGAATTTAGAGATCATCAATGCAAAGGATTTGAATGTTAATGATCAGAGATCACCTATAGAATGACAGCAAGAATATCATACATAATAAAACAAAAAGGTCTTACGTAGATCCTTGTGATCAGTTCCCCCTTTCTACCCCACCTTCCCTCCACCCTCCTGGTATCAGCACTCTAACAGAAACCTTATCTTACCTTTAAGGGTAAAAATATTGGTAAAACTAAGAGTGGCTTCAGCAGGTTCTTGAAAATAAGGAATTAGAAGTTTATGGAATTTCCCACAATCCCCTGCTATGTATTTTGCAGGGCTTCAAGTTGGTTCATTCTGGCCCAAACCCCTGCTGAGAATTTGCATGTTGACTCCAAATTGACGGAATTAGAATCTACATTTTAGCAAGATCATAGATTAAATGTATAATGTGGCCTTCCTTGTTGTATTCTAGTGATGTGTGTGTGTGTACTTGCTTTCTTAGTAGCATGGAGCCATCAATCATGACTGGTAATCTCCAATAAAACAAGAAGAGCAAAAACATAAAGAGGCAAATGATTCATCACTGAGCCTGCTGCCAGCTGTAAAGGAAAAACAGCCCTTCTGACTTGCAGCTAACAGGCATAATAGCACATTATTCCAAAGGAGGCTTGAAATTTGACTGGCAATTTCTGAATGGGCTCTCCCCCAGGCTCCGCTGGCAGCCTATGAGGCATGCATAGGCATGCAGACTCTTCAAATATATTTTTCTTCTCCAAACTCTAGATTGTTCCTGCTCTTGCTGCATTCATCAAGCTTAGATTTTCACTGCACTTTTTCCCGCTGAATTAATGCTTAGCGCTTAGAGTTGAAAATCCCCTTCCAGGCTCTTACATTTGGCCTTTTTCTTTCTCAATCGCTAGAGCCCGCATCTATTCTGGCACCTCTGATTGTCAGTGCGTGAGTACTAAGAACAGCAAACCCGAAGCAGCTGTTTGCCATATGATTAGAAGGTAGAAACCCACCATCATGGCCACTTTCATGATGGGGCACGTGGGTGAAAGCAGGGGCCCTAGGACAAAAAGCCACAGTCAAGGCAGAGATGACCCCATTTGGAATGAGACCATCTCACAGAACTTCCAGTACAGAATGCTGCTGAGGAGAAGCAGCTATTCCATGGCCCCAGATTGAAAGGGAGAGAAGGCGTCAAGCTAATAAAAGTCATTGTGTTCTCATGAAGCATGAAGAACACACAGAGCTTATAAGAAAATTTCCACAGGGAGCCACGCATGTGACCTCTACAACAATGGGTAAAAAAGGGGATGAAAAAATAAAATAGGCTACTCCGAGTATTTTCCCTTTTATACTTGGGGAGGGGGGTGAGGGGGTTGTGTGTGTGACGAGCATATTGGAGCATTGTGGAAGAACCGTTCCTCTTCACATAAAGGTTACCGCTGTGAAGCTGCCAAGGTCAATGCCCTGGTGGGTCATCTGCCAAATAAGTGCCAGTCACAGAATCTATACAGTGGCCACCGTGGAGCAGGCTTCAGTCTCCCACCCTCCCTCTGAATCGCTGCTTTGCTCCTTTGGACCACGTGCTCCCTCTCGGTACCCTCCTTTCTCATTGGCTGGGTCTCTTTCCTCTCCATACGAGCTGAATGTTCTGTTGTTTGCCAGGAAGCCAAGCCTACTGAATGCAAATTGCAGGGAAGTCACACAAGAGAGGCAAACTGTGTTTTTCCCCCCAAGAAATCTACCTAAAAATTGACCTTACAAGGTATGACGTGCTCAAGTTGGCCCTGGGTTCACTTGTGCCAGTTTTGAGGGATGATACATGTACCTCTTTATAACCTATGTGTATGTAGAATACATATAACCCTTTTTATATTCATTTATAAATATAAATGAGAGCATTTCACTGAAAATGAGAAAAATATATAGACAGAGTACAGAAATAGCTGTCGCTATTGGACTGCCAAGCACAAGGATCGAGATTCAAATCTATGAGCTGCTCTGAGGAAGAAAGAGACTTCTGCTCTGAGAAAGATTTACAGCTTTAGAAACCTCAATTAAGATTGCTTTGAATTGAAATGGACTCGGTGGCTTTGGATGAGGCTTGGAGTTTATATCTGCTCAATGAATATAACAGTATATTAAGATACATTTTTACTTTTCTATCCCCTGTCTTCTATCCCCTTTTCAAAGGGACCGCAAGAAAGATACAACTGCAAAGTGCCTTTTCTAAGTCTTTAATATCTGACCTAGTAAATTCAGAACACGTGACATCCACTCCTTAGGGTCCGAAATGATGTAAGTGCATATTTAATCTCCTGCCTTTGGACATCTAAGATGAAAAGACTACTCAACAGACCAAGAATTCATTGAAAGATAGCCTCCTAGGACATGCAATCTTCCCATGTCATTTAGCTAAGGCGGTACTTCTGAAGTCCTCCATAGGAACATTATTAGATTTTGGTGATCACTAATAATGTCTCTTTCACTATTTACTCCAATTATTTTTATGTTGATACTTTATGGGAATGAAAGGGAAATTAGGCAATACGCTTGCTGTAAACACTGTCTTTTTTATACTACACAGTCCCACGAGAAATGTCACCCCCCTTTTAAAAATCATTTTTGGAAGCTCTTACACATATCATAGCATTCCATAGTTCAATCACATCAAGACATTTTGTACAATGTCTATCACCATCAGTTTCAAACAGTTTCTTCTTGAACTCATGCTCCTTTAGGTGTTCTACCATTAAAGTTCACATGACTAGGTAAATCCTCAGAGCAACATTGCTTCACAAAATGATTTACTCTTAGAAACCAGAGGACCAGAATTTTAGGGTGATATTTTTGCATAATAACAGCATTCTTTGTCAATGCTCAAGACTCTGCAAAGACACTGTGCATAACAAAAACCTTTCATTTGCAAAGCTTAATATCGATCATCTATATTATCCTAACACAAACATTTTACTTCCCTCATATCCCATGACTTCTTCCTAATGATGAAAAATTAAACTACCAAAAATTGTTCTAGTTAGTGGGTTGCATGCCTCTGAACTTACAACAACCACAAAAAGTCAAACTGCAGAGTTAGCTAATGCCATGCAAGAGGGAACTGCACGTGTTGAAAAATTCAATATCCAGCTGGCAAAATGAAATGGCGACTTGTGACTGAGACAGCTTTGGAGAAAGAAAGCACCCATTTTAGCCATGTCGCTTCCCTATGGACATTGTCACTGTGGGATCTCTTATTTTTTGTTCCTATGGTTTTCATTATTGAGATCAGTAGAAGTCATCAAAATTTCAACCGATAGGAAGTCAGATAGCTCAGGAACACTGCAATGGGAAATAAAGCCCCAGTGTCAGCCTGTGTGTTCAGCTCAGTCCAGATCGACAAACAACTAAGAACTGTTTGGCCCTCTGTTAACAACCTTGGCAGAGAGACCAAAGTATGAATGGAGATGAATTCTTAATGACTTCCTAACATTTAGATGGTGTTCTTTTCAGAAGATTGAGATGCAAAAACTACAATTAACAGAAGGGGGGAAAGGTTCCTGTGAAGACGGAAGTCTAGAAAGGTGGTTTACAGCAGACATGAGATTCCGTCACTCGATTTCACAAGATAAAGAGTCAGCAATACAATTTCAGTCATACCCATATATTTGTTTTGTTTGGACTGAGAGTATTACTTTTGTTTGGTTGCTGATGCTCTTTCAGCTCTTTAAATCTTGCTATGCTTATTGTCTCAGGTTTAGAATATGAATTTTCCCTTATTGTCCATTTCAATTGGAGATCACTTTGAACTCATAATATTTGGTCCTCATTCTATCTATATAAAAGTAAGAACCTGAAAGTAGAAGTTCAAACTATACTGAAATGAGGCTCTAGGAATTGATGGGATACTTCTTGAAGTATTTCAGAAAGCTGAAGAAGCACTGGAAGCATGCACTCATCGATGTTGAAGCACTTGCTGATGAAGACCAAGGATTGTTGTATGGATTACAACTCAATGGAAGGGAGACCAAATTTCTCACAATTGGATCAATAGGTAACATCATGATAAATGGAGAAAGGGTTGACATATCAAGGATTTTATCTTATTTGAATCCACCATCAATGTTCATAGAAGCAGCATTCAAGAGAATATAAACATATTGTTTTAGGTAGCTCTATGGTACAAGATATTTTTTTAGTGTTAAAGAGCAAGAATGTTACTTTGAGGACTAAGGTGTGCCTTACCCAAGTCAAGTTATTCTCCATTGCATCCCATTCATGTGAAATTTGGACCTTGAATAAGAACGACCATAGAAGAATTGAAGCACATGAATTGCAATGCTGGAGACGAATATTGAAAGTACCATGGACTATTAAAAGGACATCCTTATTTGTACTTGAAGAGCTAAGGCCAGCATGTTCCTTAGAGGCAAGGATGATAAGACTTCATTTTAGACCTAATGTCAGGAGGACATTATATTTGGTGAAGTAGAGGACAGGGAACAAGAGGAAGGCCCTCACTGAGACTGACTGACATAGTGGCTACATCAATGGACTGAAGCATAGGAGCAATTGTGAGGAGGGTTCTGTCGTGCATAGTCGTGTCAATGGGTCCGAGTCATCTCAAACACACCTACAACAACTACATGCTGCTGATTTGGGGGGGGGACACATTTTGAAAATTAAAAGTACAAGATTAAGCACCCTTTCTCTAGTTTGAATATTTTGTAGAGTTATTTTAAAGTAAAAGTCATCATCACACATGAAGTCTAGAATGGGAATATGGATTCCCTGGGAAATCTTTATTGCATTGTATCCAAGCACCAAGTTCAGTGCATTTTCTAGTCAAATCTTCTAGAAGCTACTAAAAACCATGAACAGTTTATGTGTTCAGTATAGACGTCACTAGAAGTTGTTGAGCATCTGAGATGTAGCTAGTCTGAGGTATAAAAATAAACTGTACCCAGAATTTTGAAGACATAATGTGGAAGGGAAAAAAGAATGAAAATGTATAAATAGGGTTCTATTGATTACCTATCAAAATGACAGCATTCTAGACATAATACATTAAAAAAAATTGGAGAAGACAGTGGATGGTACCCGGCTATCAAAAACTGTAGTGTCTGGGGTCTTAAACACTTGAAGTCAAGCAAGCGGTCATCTAGAAGGGGAACAAATAAGCCCACATGAAAGAGCAAACCAGCCTGTGTGATCATGAGGTGTTCACGAGATCAGGTATCAAAAGAGCCCAAATAAGCAACTATATTGAAGTAAATGAGGGCAGCTGGAGTGTAGAACCAGAGTCCATCTATAGACAACTGAATACCACCCACAGAAGAGTTATAAGAAAGGTTGATTCAAACAAGGAATAGTATAGCGCCAATGAATCACACGTCATTCTGATAGTTCCTGAATACCTCCTCTCCCACTACCATGACCCAAATCTAGCTTACAAATCTGGCTACACTGAAGAAGAGACATTGGTGCAGATAAGAGCTCTTGACACATGGAATTCAGGAAAGCTGAAACCCTCAGGAACATAGTGGCAGTAGCAACATCATGAGGGTGGAGGTATGGTCAGGGAGGGGGCAGGGGAAAACCCATCACAAGATTGGATATATAGTGCCCCCCCCAAAGGGACAGAGAGCACAAAGGTGGGTGAGGGGAGACAATGGGCAGTGTGAGATATGAAATGATAATGATATTATATAGCCGATCCAGAATACATGAGGGTGGGAGGGCGTGTGTGAAACAGAAGCTTATACCAAGGGCTCAAGGAGAAAACATTTTGGAAATGATGATAACAACAGATAAGCAAATATGTTTGATAAAATTGATGTATGGAATGTTATAGGATGTGTAAGAGCCCCCAATAAAAATGGCTTTAAAATGCTATTAAATTAATTTCACTTCTTCATTTAAGATGGCTACAAGATGATTTGAAATCATACATCTGGCTCTCATGATGTGTCTATGAGACACCACGGGCATATACTGTTGCCTCCTTAGTTGCAAAACCAACTGCTATTGGGTGGATTCTGATTCCCAATGACTCTCTGTGTGTCTGATTAATAGATGCATGTTCCATGGTGTTTTTGGTGGCTGATTTCATAGGTACCTGAAACTCCTAAGCAAATTACTTTAGCTTCTATTTGTTTTGATTGTATTTTTTGTCCAGTTCAGTATGCATGCTTTTTATGCAGTCTATAAAGCCTCTTTCAATTGGTAGAATGTGTCAAACTTACATCAGGTAGAGTTCTTTGACATCCAAGCAATGCTTCTCATAATCAGAACAATTGCTCTGACTGCTAGGGAAGAAATATTCTTAATGGTAGAGGTTACTGCTAGGATCATTAAAATCAGTGAACCCCTCCGTGAAGGGGTAAATGGAGCCATAAGTATATCACATAACAGTATCAGACTTCATTACATGAAAACATTCCCCTTAAAATGGAATGCACAAAAATCACTAGGTGATTTTTGCATTGATTCTAGAGCATCTTACTCTCCTTTAGAGTAATTCTTCTAGTTCTGGCTTCTTAAATTGGAGGGCTATAGATCCTTTCTATTGGTTTGCTGCTATCAACTCACCATCAAGTATTGGGTGAATTTTTCAAAACGATTTTTCCCTTCTTGGTTCTAATGCCACTATCTTCCTTTAGGCCATTTGTTATCCCCAAGTCAAATTTGCATTCCTATTTTCTATGTCCTCCCAACTTTTTCCTATAATCCTCACTATACGATAGTAGGGAGAAAGATGAGGCTTTCTAATCCTGTAAAGGGTTATTGTCCTGGAAACCCACAGGGACTGTTCTACCCTGTCCTCTTGGATTGAGTTGGCATCAACTCAATGGCAGTTAAAGAAAGACAGAGGTGACATTAATACCTATGATATTCACCTAGTAAGAAACTTCCAGTGCTTTCATCTTGACTAATTTTGATTCATGGTTGCACCATTTTCTACTGAAGACTCGACCAATAAGTAGTTTGTGTTTTAGTCTAGAGATGTGGTGGGTTTTGTTTTCTGGGGTTTCTTAGGAGCCTGAAGGCACAGTGATTAGGAACTTAGTTGCTAGCCACAAGTTCAAACCCACTGACCCTTCTTCAGGAGAAACCCTTGGTCGTCTGAGTCACAGCCTTGGAAACTCGATATGGGACAGTTCTTCTCTCTCCTATCACCTTGATCTATGTCCGAAATGAGTTGGCAGCAACAGGTTTGATAGTCTGGTTTTTTGAGTCAGATGTGGTCTCTTTTCAGGGGTGATATTTATATCCAATCCATAGCAGACTCTGTCTATAAGTCTTCTTATCCTCCTTTTCACTGATAAGAAAGTTCAAGCATGGAGCGGGTTAGTTGTTTCCCCATAGCTACATAGCTTGTGACAGAAGATCTATCTACCTGTCTGATGCACAAGTGGCTCCTTTCAATCATCTGTTGACCCTGTTTTTCAGAACATGAATTATGTACCCCACACCCAGATGGTACAAATGTTCTAAGGCCGAAGAGCATTTCTTCTGCCAAGTGAGAAGTGAGAGCAAGGGAGAAGAACACCCTTAGTCCCCCTGGAACAGGTAAACATTACATCTTAAAAGGACTGCCCTCTTCCCCATACACAACAAAAATATACATCAAATAAGCTTGGCTTTATAATAGAATAACAAATCTATGAACTCAGAAAATAAATAGATTTTAATGTGTCTTCACCTACTACTGTCAAGCATTTTGGAAGCAATTCATTTCTGTTCATGCCTTTTTCAGGTATTTATGTCTGACCTCCTAAGAGATAGGTGTATGTTTCACAGATGGTGGAGCCCTGAGTTAGAGAATTCGACGGGGCTGCTTTGTTTTTTCCTGGGTGTTGCAAATTGTGCCTTTGACAGGGTCCAGACTGGCTGCATTTCTATGGCTCATTTTAGTAGGAAATGCATACAATTTTTGTCCCTGGCAAGTTGTTGCCTCACACAGGTTCCTGCTTGCATAAACTTTGTTGTAATTGCGTAAGTAATTTTGCTTTGGAAATCTTCTTTCATACTTAACTTTGAGAATTGTAACTACCAAAAGTGAGAATGCATAGATTTTTGTTTCCTTATGTTGGTGAACTCCATAAGGCCTCCTGGTGATTCAACGCTTAGAACAACTGGCCGTTAACTGAAAAGTCAGGTGTTAGAATCCACAAGCCACCTGGAGAAAGAAAGATTTGGCAAGAAGCTTCCTTATAGATTTCAGTCCTGGAAATTCCCTGGGACTGTTTTACTCTGTTGATGGGGTCGATAAGAGTTGGAATCTATCCAACAGCAATGAGTTTTTATATGGCATCCATCTGTTACCATATACCAAAGGCAGTATGAATTAGCAGAGGGGTTCTGGAATGTGATTTTACTGAAGTAATAAAATAATCTTTCTGACCAGTCATTGGGTAATTTGCTCTTTTGAGCAGATATATTGGACTTAATATGCATTTGCTACTTGTCAACGTATGACATAATAAAATAATAAGTTCCACTCACAAGGAACAGATTGCATTGTAGGTACTAAAAAAGGCAGTCAGTTTTACTAATTATTTTTCTAATGTCAGAAAGAATATGTGTTGTAAAGATATTTTAATTATGCTTCTAAAGTGTATAAATTTAAATTAATATAGTTAATATGGATACATGTTTATCTAAACCAGCAATTCTCAACCTGTGAGTTGTGACCCCTTTGGGGGTCGAATGACCCTTCCACAGGGGTTGCCCAATTCATAACAGTAGCAAGATGGCAGTAATGAAGCAGCAACGAAAATAATTTTTTGGTTGGGGTGGGGAAGAGTTCACTATAACATGAGGAACTGTATTAAAGGGTCGTGGCATTAGGAAGGTTGAGAATCACTTGTTCTAAACTGACTAGTTTTTTCTGGTTTCTAAATAGTTTGTGGTGATTTCAGTATATCAGTAATTTTCTCCATGCTCTGACATTAGATTAAGTATTCCTTCCTTGAAGACAGAAATCGTGATTGATTGATTTTCTTAACTATCACCATTTTAAAAGAAGATATACAGGAGAAACTGTAAATATGCTTCATAAATGGTTTGAATGGAAGAATGTAGGAACAAAGGACTAAGATAAACAGTATAACCAATAAAGACAAGCAATATACAGAAGAACAAAAGTAAAGAATACTAAATGATGTTAACATTCCTATATTTCAACTCACAGGACAACCATATTAAATGAAACATCATAGTCCATTTGCTTATTTTTCTTTCAGTCCTCCCATAGACGACTCATGTAAATAAATTTTTGCATTCTAGCATTAAAATGTTAGATTACCTATCCAAATATTAAAATGTTTGCTGGCCTTTCCAAATTCTGAATTAACATCAGCACTTGTTTTAGAATGACTCTCCAGAGTCGTTAGAATCACTCTTCAGAATTCATAGTGACTCGCACTAGTTAAGGGGATAAATGCTTTAGCCCTTGAAAAACACTCTTTGTTCCATAGATTTGAAGAGAAAAGAAGCAAACTTATTATTTTATATGTCTCATTATTTAGAGTCCTTTTGTGCTTTATTCTTATCCAGATGGTAGTGGCTTTATTAAATTCTTTATTTTTTAAAATGGGAAAATTTCTTTGCTCCCCTCCCTACTTGGGCTTTGACAGGGAAAGATGAAGTGGCAGGGGAATTGAAGTGTGGTGGGGAGCGGAGGGGAGATAGGGAGAGAAAGAGACTGTGCACCTGTGGGTGTTGACTATGGTGGATAAAGGGAGGCTCCACTGGCCCATGACACTGCAAGGTGGGAACTCGAGAGAGAGCTCCTTAGACTCACTGACTTTTCCAGACTCCTTCCCTCACCCCCTGTGAATTGCTGCCCTCAAGTTGTATTATTTATTTTAGCAGTTATTGTTTTTATTGAGGTAAACTGTTCATACAATTCAATCCATCCATTTTCCTTTACTGCTCTGTGAGTTTGGATCAAAAGATCATAGTACAGTCATAACCACCACCGGTTTATTGAAACGTTCCATCATACCCAGCAAATCCCCCAGGATGCCTTGTAGCATTTCCTTCCTCTATGGCCCCCACCCTCCCCAATCCCTGATTGTTATTTTGTTGTTGTTCCTAATGGCTTGTCTTGCGAGAATATCATAGCAACAGAATCAATCAAAACCTTTGAATCTGACATCTCTCCCTTTCCTTGTTTCATTAGCATGTTTCATTAGCACTTAGTCGATGCTATTCTGATGCTTCCACCTACTGCAGGGTATCTAGTCCTCACTTGGAAGACACCCTGATTCCATTCTGTGTGGATATGTATCACCTTGGACTAAGCACACACAGCTTACTGGGAAGCCATAGGTTTTTGTTTTCCTTGGGTAAATAGCTAGACATGAGATCACTGGATCTGACATCATTGTACCATTCACATAATAAGGCAATGCCAAAGGGGCTGGTGCTTGTTGAGTTCCCACAAACAATAGGTGACAACCCAATTTTGCAGTCTTTTCAGCAATTCAAATGAGCCAATGTTACGACTGCCTTTTTTTTCTCTTCTAGGAGATGTGTTGCACAGTGCTCATAAGTCAATTTTGACTCCATGTACAGGGTGACAACAGTCTTATGAAGCTCTCAAGACTGTCATCTTTGTAGGTTTTCACTGGGGACTTCAGAAGTGGAAAACCTGTGCTTTCTCCAGAGTCTACTCTTCATCTGGAAACTTTGCTGAAATCTGTTCCCTTTGGGGGCCCTGCTGGCATGTGAAATACCAGTGATATAACTCCCAGAATAACAGCAACACACAGGCCACTGCGATATGACACACTGACAGACAAGTAGTGGACCTTGGACAAGATGGATTGAAAAAATGGCTGCATTGACGGGCTCAAGCATGAGAACAATTGTCTGGATGGTGCCGGACCAGGCAGTGTTTCCTTCAGCAGAAGGCAGAACTCCTATGAGTTCCACTGACTCCACGGCATGGACCAACAGCTATCTTTGTGGGAGCTGACCAACTTGTGTGAGCTTTCCTTATGCATCCTCAGTGGAAAGCAACTAACCACTGCACCACCAGGTCCATACATATTATGTTTTTTTTATCGCTATTGCACTACTTTCTTTTATTATTATTATTTTCTGAATCACTGCCCTGGTGGGAGAAGGAAGCCCAGCCTTGCTCCTGGCGAGCTGCTGCTGGATTTGAACCCCCAACCCTGTGGGCTGCCTTCGCACACAACCACTGCGCTACCGGGGCTCAGCTGATATTGTCACTTTAATTGTAGTTTCCAGGTTGTAATCTTAATGACTGAATATCATAAAATTTTTTAATGTGCTTCTCACCACTCATTTAAGGAACCCTGGTGGCACTTGGAGATAAGTCATGGACTGCTCACCATAAGGACAGTGTTCAAGCACAACAAAGGATGCTTGGGGGAAAGAAGATACTATCCACTCCCTTGAAGATTGACAGTCTTAGAAAACCTAGGCATGCTCCCTATGAGTTGACATCAAATCAACTTATCAGCAGGGGGTTTTTGATTAGTTAGTTTGTTTAGTGATGATGTCACTTTTCAAAATGCGGACATATCATTTTCCAAAATGATCGATTGTGGAAAGCTCTTTATAATTGTGCGTGCAACAACTTTATCGATATATTATTTGCAAAATTTCTCCCAATTGTTGCCTGAACTTTTTATTCTCTCAATGGGAATTCAATAATGAAAAATATCTGGAAAACACCCCAAGTTCCTGGAAATTAAACAAGGCACATCTAAACACCTCATGGGACAAAGAAGAAATCACAATTGAAATTGGAAAATATCTTGAACGGAAGGAAAAAGAAGACAATGTGTCTGTAATATGCAGCTATCAAAGTGTTTAGAGAGAAACTTAAGCTATCAACTGCTTATATTAGAAAGAGGAGAGACCTCAAGTTAATGATCCAGATCTCCACCCTAAGATTCTAGGGGGAGGAGAGCAAATTAAGCTCAGAAGTGCAAACTTCAATAAAATTGAGGAAGAAAAGCTAAAGGGGGAATCAATGAAGCTAAAAAGATGGTTCTCTGAGAAACTCTAAAAATCATAGACCTTTAGTCAACTACTCGGCAAAGAAAAAGGACTTGAAAGTAAAAATGACAAATATGCTTGATACAAATGATGTAGTGAATGCTATCAGAGCTGTAAGATCCCCCAATAAAATCGGTGAAAAAAAGAAAGAAAGTAGTAATGACCACTACTAGGAATGCAAGCGGTGACACAACCACACTTTCTATAAGTATCAAAAAAGAATAATAAGCAAAGATTATAGGAATGCTGCACAAAAAACATGACAGCTTATGGAATAAGTTAATTTCTTAAACCCATTCAAAACCTTAAAGGGGAAAAAACCTTATGAGTAGCATTATATTTGTTAAACATTACATCTGTGCTTACCCACCTTGCCACAAAGAAAACTCTCAACCAAGATTGGTTCATTGGTTTATAAATTTTATGATTTTTTTAGGAGAGAAAAATATTATTGGTATATAAACTCTTCTAGAAGAAAAGATTTTCATGTCCACTAAAAGACATTTATGAAAACCACTAACATGCTCAATAGTTAAACAGGGAACGTTTCCCCTTAAAACACACAATGGAACAGGATGTGCCCTCTCATCACTTTCATTTTTCATTGTACTGCGCTTAACCAATGCAAAGAATCTCTGGTCACTGTTCACCACAATGTCAATAGTTCAAACCCACCAGCCACTCATGGGAGAAAATCGAGGCTGTCGACTTCCACAAAGACGTACAGCCTCAAAGACATCCTATAGCTCGGTCCTCATCGACAGGTGATTCAGGATATGGATGCTATAGCGAAGTGATGGTGAAGAAATTTAATGGTGACCAGCTCTCAGAAAGACTAGCATCTTGGGTCTTTTTTTAAAAAAATCATTTTATTGAAGCTCGTACATTGCTTGCTTATCACAATACATACATATATACATACATATACTATGCTAAGCACCTTCACATGTCTGTTCCATCATCATTTTCCAAATATCTGCTTTTCGACTTAAGTCCTTGATATCAACCTTTCATTCTTTCCCCTTCCTGCTCCCCCCTCCAGCAAACCTCAGTACTTTATAAATTATTATTTTGTCATAGCTTACACTGCCCGACGTCTCCCTTCGCCCACTCCTCCAAAGTCTGTCCTCTAGATAGGAGGTGATGAGTAGATCCTTGTAATTGGCTCACCCATCTGGTAACTCCACTCTCACTACTGCTCCTGAGGGCTTTATCTGTCCTGGCTTCCCGGTATTTCCAGTGCCCCTGTGTACCTGTGTACCACTTCCAGTCCAACTGTATTTGGAAGGTAGCAGTGGGATCATGACAGTTGGGAGGAGGAAGCCTAGGAACTAGAGGAAAGTTGTATGTTTCATCGCTACTTCACTGCACCCTGATGGGCCGATCTCCTTCCCACAACTCTTTTGTATGGGAGGTGTCCAATTGTCCACAAATGGGCCTTGGGTCCCCACCGTGTTCTCCCCCTCATTCCTAGTGCATCTTGCGTCTTAAAGGCTTGTCTTCAAACAAGTATCCATTTAAGTGAAAGAACAAATCCAGTTGTGTGATTTCATTTAAAAGAAGCACACAGTCTGTGTGAATCAAATATCATAATAAAACACAAATCCAAAGGAGGGAACAGTACCAAAGCTTAAATTCAAAAGGCTGGAGAAGACAGTGAAAGCAGAAAATCCATTTGCAGGACCCCCAGGTGGATTAAGTCTCTGGTGAATCCCCTCTGATCATAGTCCAGGGATGTGAATGGCTCTGGTAACCAACAGAGAAAAGGCACTGCAAAGTCAAGTGTCGTCAATGTGGCTATGGTAAAAATGTAATGACTTACCATTTGATCTCCTGTTCTGCTCATTTCAAAGTTGTTTCAGTTTTTAAATATATTCTGCTGTCTTTTCTTTTTTTTAGACTTTTATTGATGAGATACATTTATTTTTGCCATCTTTTGTTCCTGCCCCCTCAAAACTTCTTTTTCCAATGATTTTATTGGGGGCTCTTATAGCTCTTATCAAATTCAGTACATCATTTGTATCAAGCATATTTGTACACATGCTGCCATATTCATTTCCAAATATTTTCTACTTAAGCCATTGGAATAAGCTCCTCTTTCCTCCTCCTTTTTTTATAAATCATTTTCTTGAGGGCTCATACAACTCCCATCACGATCAGTACGCACATCAATTGTATGTAGGCCACATTTGCACACTTGTTGCCATCATCACTTGCAAATCATCCTCCCTCCACTTAGGGCCCCAGTACCAGCTCCCCATATGGCTTTTCAAATGAGGTTTTGTTCTGTTTGGTTTTGTCAGTATTGTTGGTTTTCTTTTTGTTTTCTATGATTTTCTGTATATGATATCCAGAGTAGTTAAATCTACAGAGATAGTTATTGGATTAATAATTATCTAAAAGCATGGTAGGGGAGGTTGGGGGGAGCTGGGAGACCTAATAATAATATGTACAACAAAAAAAATGTTCTGAAGCTGATTGTAGAGATTTCAAAACCCTTCTTGATTTGTTTGAACTGTCAAATAGACTGATATGTGAATTATATTTCATTAAAACTATTAAAAGATGTGTCAATTGTATTGTTATACACTAGCACCAATAAGAAATTGAAATTAAGAGAATAACATTCACACTCAGTCCCCAAAATGCTATTCAGAATCCTACCTCATTTTATGATGCTTCAATGTATTGTGTTCCAAAGCTATGGCATCTTTTTATAGATAGAGGTTTTTGAGCAACATTGCTTCAAGCAAGTTTTCAAGTGAAGTTGTGTAAATCTGTAAAACCAAAACTCTGAATGTGCTGACAGAAAGTAAACAAGGCTTAAAGATTTACAGCATAATCATAGGTCAGCAAAATATGGTAGACATGATCCTGCTCAGGATTGTTTTGTTAATTAATTACATTGCCATTTATGCAAGAGACAATGAATTTGGAGACAACCCCCCCCAATTAATTGGAAAAAATGAGGAAATAGAGGAGGTGAACAAAATTCCAAAGAGCAGCTTGAGAAGATAAAATATTATCATGAAATTTGCAAAGACCTAGAGTTAAAAAAAAAAGAACATGCTCAGTGTGTTTTAAACTGAAAGAATTAGAGAGAAAATCCAAACCTCAAGTTAAAATATTGAACTATTCTATGGCCAAAATATTAAATGATCCAGTAAGCATCAAAAGCAAATGAAAAGAATACAGAATCACTGTAACAACAACAACAACAACAAAAACCAACTAGTCAACGGTCAATTTTTTCAACAAGCATATGAGCAAGAACCCAATAATGGTGAAAGAAGCACGCTAATAAAGCACTGGAAATACTCACTTGACTGTGCCTGGAAATTTGAAAGTCAGCCACTTGGCCAACTGACTGGAGTACCCATATTTATACCCTTTCCAAAGAAAGATGACCAAACAGAATGCACAGATTACAGAACAATATCATTAATATTATAAGCAGTTAAAATTTGGCTGAAGCTCATTCAACAGTAGTTGCAGCACTGCCTTGACAGGGTTCAGGTCTGATTGAGAAGAGAATGTGAAACAAAGGATATCATTTCTCAGAATAAATGAATTGTGGCTTAAAGCAAAGAATACCAGAAAGATAATTGTGTTTTATTGACTATACAAAAGCATTTGATGATGGACCATAACAAATAATGAATAGCCTTGAGAAGAATAGAAATTCCAGAACACTTAATTGTGCTCATGAGGAACTTGTCCACAAATCAAGAAGCGGGTGTGAAAACAGAATAAGATTTAAAACCAAGAGAGGTGTCGCAGTGGTGTCTTTTCGCCATGCTTACTCAGTTGGTATGCTGAGCACATAATCCAAGAAAGTGGATTATTTGAAGAATGTGGGATCAAAATTAGAGGAAGGTTTATTAGCATTTATCATATACAGATAACAAAAACCTTTCTTGCTAAAAGCGATGAGGACTTGCAGTGATGAAGATGAAGGATCACAATCTTTCAGCATGGATTATAAAAATGCTCCCAACTAGATGAATTATGTCATAATAAATGGGGAAAACAGTGATGATGTCAAGGATTTTATCTTGCTTGGATACACAATCAGTGCTTGTGCAAGAGGTCAAATGATCCATTGCATTGGGTAAGTCTACTGAAAAAGACCTCTTTAAAGTGTTGAAGAGCTAGAATGCTACTTTGAGGAGTATGGTATGACTGGCTCATGCCATGCTATTTTCAATCACCTCATCTGCACCTTAAAATTGAACATCAAATGTGGAACACCAAAGAAAAGTCAATGCAGTAGCATCACGGTATGAGAAAAGGATATTTAAAGGACAAACAAATGCATCATGCAAGAAGTACAGCCAGAATACTTCTTAGAAGCAGGAATAGAGAACTTATTATCAGCAGAGATCAGTCTCTGCTTTTCCTAAAGAAGGATATCATGCTTTTCCCTGGAGAAGTAGATCATGATAAAGTAATGGTGCATAGAAAAAGAGAAAGGCCCTTAACAGGATGGATTGACACAGTGGCTACAACAATGGGCCGAACCATAAGAGCAACTGAGAGGATGCCACGGGTGTTTTACACTGTCGTACAGCGGGTCTCTATGAGTTTGAAGCACGTCAAAGGCCTAACAAATAAATAAACCAGCCATGATTTCTAAGCTTCTGATATAGATCAGTATTACATATAACCATGTCATCATATGCCCCATCTGATTTTTACTTCCAAGGACAAATAAATTCTACTTGATTTAAAATTCACATCCACAGAGTTCCTTCGGGTTGGTGTCAACTATACTGGACAGTGAAAAGATAGAACACTTGCACCATTGCAGAAAAGGATACCAAAGATCCATTTAGCTCACAGGACTCATATTCTCACAGTGAAAACAAAGGCTGGTAGTTATGAGTACATGGAATATAGAGTCCCTAACCAGAGCAATAGGCTCAAATTCTCTTTTATTTGCAGTTCTCTTGGTTGTACAGGAATAAAACCATGAGTAACATGAAATTTTTATTTTTTATGCTAGTGATCACATGTATAACTATGACAACAAAATTGAACTTCACACTGAATCATATGTGACCATCCAAAGTTCCAGTAATTGTCATATCTAAAAGAATTTGATCTGTGGAAAGTGTGACTATATCTACATCCTTTTAATGTTAACTCAAGTAATATTGTCACATCCTAGCATTCACGGTGAATTAATTGAAATCATACTTCTAAAAGCTTCCTTGGAAGCAATTGGAAAAATTCTATAATTCCATAGAGAGTGACCTCAGGCAGTGTTTATTTGCCCATTGGTATCTTCATCGTTTTCTCTCTGGATGTTTCAGCATAATCAAACTTAAGACTGAATATATTTTCCAAGGTGAGTGAGACTATGGCTCAAACTTTGGTGACACAGCAGATTACAACACAGCTACCTGCTTGGTGTCACTAACTTCTTTCCGCTCTTTCTCAATTATCGTATGTCCTGGAGAACTAGTTGGTAGATTTCACTCTCATTCTGATGTCATTGCAAAAATCCCACTGAGACACATATTCTACACACAGTACCAATAGAACCATCTGAATTGAAGGTGCTCGAGAATCCACCAAGTTTAAAGTAGAAGATATTTTTACACGTATATTGTGTTACCAACACATTCTTCATCAATCCATGTTAAATTGTGCCACTCCAGCAAGACTCATTCCACAAAATAACATGAGGGATACAGAAGCTGTGTTATTTGCTAGAGGATCGGGTTCATTAACACCATCTACAAAGGAACCGTGTACCATTAAAGTAGTCAGGCGGAAAGAGGGGCCTAATTGAATCGTCTATTATTCATGCATAAGCATTTCTTTACCAATGTCTCTTCTGGGTTCTAAGATCGTATGCAATGCTAACTGCTGCTGCAGCTCTCTCTTTACTGCCAAATGCCAAAGGCATGAACTGAGAGAGTAAGAATTTTGTTTCCTGATAACCAGCACCGCAGTGTTATCCAACTGCACGGCAATAGGAATGCTTCCAAAGCTGACCTGCTTTACAGAAAGTACTCCTGTTTACTCTGACCTGAGTTCAGAGCGCATCTCTGGCCTCTGGCCTCCCTCTTCCCCCAGCACTTGTGCCGACCTAACTAGAGAGTGTCAGTCTTCAACAGATGGAGTAGCACCCCTCCCAATTGTCAACTAAATAACAATTCTTCAGACCTTGTGAGTGATTCTGACATTTCTGGTTCTTTCCATAATCCTGCCCCCACTTTTTAATTTATTAATCCCCTCCCACAGTAGTTCTTTTTACCTTATGCTATGTATAATTTTTAGTTGTAAGAAAATGTTAGGGGTGTGTGTGTGCGCACAAAAATGTTTGAGAAGGAGCAGAGAAAATGTGCAAGAGAGAACTCTTGTTGCATTTGTGTTATAAAAATATCCCTAAAGCAGGGACTTTTACACATGGGTTTTTCTCGCTCTCTCATTTCTCATTTTCTACTGAGGGCACTCCTTCTGTTTCTTAATATTTCATACCAAATATTGCTATCTTCATAAGTGATTTTTAACCCAATTTAAAGTTGTACCATCTAGACACTGAGTGTGGGGTTATGATCTCTAATCAGAGGTGCATGCTGTGGCGGTTACATAATTTGTCAACTTGCAGAGGGGTGGAATCTAGCCAGTGGATCAGCTCATAGCCAATGAGACCTCTGTGGGAGCCTGATCTTTTTGTGAGGATTCTGGGAACTTCTGCCTTCTTCCCTGGAGGTCAGACACATACCCTCTCCCTGTGAGACATTGCTTTTGGCAAGTCACCTAGAGCTCTGGTGATGGAACCAGTGCCTTGGAACTGAAGGATCTACACGGAGACCCACATCAGCACTAAGAAGGTTCCATTATCACTGTAGCCACAGACTTTTCACCCACTGGCTTGTGATGTTTCTGCATTTAGCATCAGTGCATGTGTTGTGTGAGTCTGGAAAGGAATTTATAGACTGGTATCGAACATATGAGCTAATATCAGACTTATAGACTTGATCTGGAATATTTTGGGCTGCAATAGTCTCTTAATATGTTACTCTTTAGATGAAGCTTTTTCTATAGACCAATGAGTGTCCTGGATTTGTTTCTCTAGTCAACACAGACTAACACACCTGCTATTAAGAAAGGACAGGGCAAGGAAACAAAGGAGAGTGGGAGGAAGAGAAGACTTGGTCACTTCCCCATGGGACAAATCCAGCCTTACCTTTACATCTCCCTTTGACAGGGAAACTGTGTATTACAACTAGTTTCCTCATCTTTGGAAAGGAACGTCCTATTTAATGCCGTGACTTCTTGCAACCCTGTAAGACAGAGGAGAACTGCTCCGCTGAGTTTCCAAGACTTCATTTATGGGCGTCGACGGCCTCATCTTTCTCTGGCACAGGGAAAGGTGGATTTGAACCTTGTGGTTAGCAGTAGCTAAGAGCCCTGGTGGCCTAGTAGCTAGGAGCTGGGCTGCTAACCACAAGGGCAGCCTTTCGAAACCACCCTGGGCTCCTGCACAAGAAAATGAGGCTTTCAACTTCTATAAAGAGTTCCAATCTCAGAAACCCACAGGGACAGCTCTAGCCTGGCCTGTAAGGTCGCGATGAGTGGGCATTGACATAATAGCAGTGAGTTTGGTTCAGGTTGGGTGACCAACACAAATCGTAACCCACCAAATCACTGGCGTTTTTGTTGCTGGTGGTGTGGGAAGCCACGATATCCGTTCCAAGTCACAGCAGCTTTAAGCACAACAGAACGAAATCCAGCGTGGTTCTGGGCTAGGCTCACAGATGTTCCTATGTGTGAGCTCACTGCTTCAGACCCTGTGTCTGTCCATCTCCTTGAGGACCTTCTGCATTTATACTTCACCTCCGATTTCCCAAACATGATGTCCTGCTCCAGGGACTGGTCTCTCCTGAGATTGTGTCCCAGGTATGTAGGGTGAAGGCTTGCCATCCTTGCCTCTAAGAAACCCTCTGGACTTACTTCTTCCAAGGCAGATCAGTTTGTCTTTTTTTTTGCAGGCCACGATACTCTCAACAGTCTGCTCCAGCACCACAATGCAAATGCATGCATTCTTCCCGCGTCTTCCTTATCCAATAGCCAACGTTCACCAGCATATGGCGCAGTTTAGAATACCCTGCTTTGGGTCAAGTCGGCCTTCATGCTCGAAGTAATCTCCTTGTTCTTCAATACTCTAAGCAGGTCTCGTGCAGCAGGTTTACCTCATGCGGCTGATCTTCAGACCTCTTGACTACCTCTTCCATAAGCATTGATTGTGGATCTAAGCAAGACCAAATCCTTGACAACATCAAGCATTTCTCTATTCGTCATGATGTTTCCTACTGGATCAATTAGGACAGTTTGGAGTTCCTATTTAGTAATAGTTCTGTTAAATAGGGGCCTTTGCTTGATTTATTTATCTTTACCTGATCATGAGTAATGATCTCAGTAGGTGCTTGTGAACATATGGGTTCAGATAGTAGAGAATACTTGTAGCTATGCTGGCTTAAATGATGGGTCATTTCCCACTCCCTGGTTCCTTTTCCTCTGTAAAAGTTGAAGCAGCCTTTTGCTCTAAAGTCCCACAAGGCACCTTAATATAGCCACAGGTTATTGCTTTTCTTAGCGTTCCCTTTTTTCCCTTTGTACTTTTGGTTTATCTGTCTCTCAGATTCAGCTCTCTCTTTTTCAGTTTTTTTAAACCTTGGTAGTAAGCATATTTTCTACCATTTGCTGAGTTTATCCAGTTATGGTCATTTATGTGTTGCAGGAAGTTATGTCACCAGCATTTCAAATGCCAGCAGGGTCACCCAGGGTGGACAGATGGTAGCAGCGCTTCCACACTAAGAAAGGCTGGGAAGAAGGACGTAGAAGTCCACTTCTGGAAGAAGAAGAAGAAGAAGAAGAAGAAGAAGAAGAAGAAAGAGGAGGAGGGGGAGGACGAGGAGGAGGACGAGGAGGAGGAGGAAAGCTAATGAGCACATACAAACAGAAGCAGAACATTGTCTGATATCGAGCCTCAGAACACACCTGGGGAAGGGCTGACTCCTTCAATAAAGTTGGTTTTAATGGCATAATAGCTTTTAGAAACTTCATCTGCTGCTGGGGCATGACTCAGCATGGGGTTAAAAAAGGCTGCAGAAGTCCATTTATAATCAGAACATGGAATGTGAAAACATAGAATGAATCATCGAATATTGAAGCTATAAAAAATGAAATGGAACCCAAGGCTTGAGATCACAGGTACTAGTGAGCAGTACAAACCTATTAGACATTTCAAATTTTTTAAATCATATGCTCCATTATGCTAAAAGTGATGAATTAAAAAGAAATAGCTTCACATTCGTGATAAAAAAAACCATTTCATAATCTATCATGAAATACAATGCTATCACTGTTGAAATAATTTTCGTACAATTAAAATTAAGAGCAGTTCATATTACAATTATTTGATAATTATATGTCAAAAATAAAGAGACTGAGAATTTTTACCAACTTTTGCTGTTTGAAATTGATAAACTGTGCAATCAATATGTATTGACAATTGCTAGTGATTGGAATGTGAAAGTTAGGCATGAGAAGAAGACATATAATGGGAAAACGACATTAGCAGTGATTATATATGTGACTTTCACTGGATGGAATACTTAAGGACCAAACAGACTACATCTGTGGAAAGAGGTGAAGCAGGTCAATATCATCAATTGCAGCAAGGTCAGCGGCCAACTGTAGATCAGACCAGAAATCGATAACATGTGTCAGTACTAAGCCAGTCCACATGAACCAAAAGGATGACAGAGAGTATATGCCACCTAAATCTAGATGACAGACAGATATGACAAAGTGAACACTAATGACTGAAGAGCAGGTGAGTTGTCGGATGGCATCAAGAATCTCACACATGAAGAAAGCAAAAGAGCACTAAATGACTGGGAAGAAAGAAAAGACTAAATGGATGTCAGAGGAAATGACGAAGTCAAAGAATGGAGCGAAAGGTGTCAAAGGGCAACCTGAGAAGGTAAAGTCTTCTGATGAAATATATAAAGACCTGGAGTTAGAAAACCAAAGGGGAAAACATACTTGGCATTTCTGCAACAGAAAACATTAAAGTAAAAGTTGTGGGAACTGAACCAGGGAACATCGAGTGGTTTATATTGGGAATGGTGTGGGTCCGGCTTGTATCTTCTCGCTGTATTTATTTGATCTGTATGCTGAGCAAATCATAAGAGAAGCTGGCTGACAGGAAGCAGAATGTGGCATCTCTCATATGGGTTGGAAATGCCTTCTCTGGTCAGTTGAATAGCACAGATGTGATGGTATACCCAGTTGAGGCTAGTTTATAAAAGGCTGCCGCCTCTATCTTGCCGCACTTGTGAGGGGTTAGACCATGTCGTGGGCAGCTCATAAGTGAGAAACTAAGCCACCTGCCAACAGCCATGTGGTCGGACTGGGAAAGAAATCGTCTAGCCCCATTCAAGTCTTCAGACAGCAGTCCTGCCCCACAACTTGTATATGATACAGTATACGATACAGTAACTCAGCCAGAAGCAGTCTGCAAGCCTCTTGTAGATTGTTCATCCTTGTGTGGGGTAGTAATGTCTGCTTCTCTAAACTGCTGCTCTAAGCTGCTAAATTGGGGGAGGGGGCAGTAATTTGTTATGCAGCAAAAGATAATGAATGCAGATGGTAAGCTATTTTTAGGGAGCATTTCAGAACTCGTTCCCTTGTGCCATTTCCCCCATTTGTGCAAAGAATTATAAACAATGCCTCCTTCTGTCCTTATTCCATATCAGAATAGTTTAAAGTCCTGCATCTCTAGCTTCCTAATGAAAATATACCACCAGTACAAATTGTGTGTTTAAAGGCATCAAGTGCCACTAAATTATAGCTTAATGACTTATCTTCTGATTTTTGTGCAATATTGTATAGGCTGATAAAAAAGAGGTATAAACACTTTTGAAGTTTCAATGATTGCTCAACCCACACTGGACTGTTGCCAGATTTAGCATGTTCTTTTTCTTTTTTAATCCTCTCTCATAAGCAAAGCAAATCCCTATAGTAAGTCATAATTAATACAAGTCTCAAAGTGGGCTTTCACCATAGGGTGACTCCACTAATACTTAGTTTTCTTCATGTTATTACTGATTCTAATTAACTAAAGGCTCAATAATAACTGACCCCCCAAAATAAATCGGAACATAGCTTTAGGAATATTTAATACTGGATATAATATAGTTTATATTCACATCAAGTATCAACTTGACTTCATCCCATTTCCTAAAAATTGAAGCATTGCATGGAACATCCTGTGTACATTTTTGCAGAATAATTTTAAAGTTCTTTGTATTTGTCAGAGAAGCAGATTTAAGAAAATTGAAAAGAAAATGCCTTGTTCTTTTGTAAATGGATAGATACATTTTCAATAAATAATTAAGATAGGAATGTTAGACCAAATTTTTAGACCAAAATTTTAAAGATGAATATCAAATTAAAACACATTTACTGGAGCATTTTCCAATTACATTTTGCTTGACAAAATAACAGGTACTTTATCAAAACATAGTATTACCATATGGAGTTCCTTAAAACTGGTTGTATAAAAAAATAATAACATACAACAAGCAGAGTTGTAGATAATGTTGCTGTTGTTTGTTCTACATATGCAGAGAGAGTATATCATGTTTGCTGTGCTTCTAACATAAAATAATATATATTAAAATATACATCTATCTTTCTGTGGCATTAAATGAATTCTATAGATTTATTATTTTTCACCAACCAGCTCATATATATCAAAAGAAATAAATACTTGTAGTCATTGTGGTCATATAGATTCTATGTAACAGACATATATTTAATTATCAAAAAAACACTTGAACTTATTTTATATAGCACTGTCCTATATAGTGTGAGGTAGCTACACTCCAATTTCATGAAAGAATTAGATGATATTTAATTCTTTGGTTAGATTTGATTCAGAAGAGAGATTATTTTGAAGCACAATTAGCATTGTGAAATGTGCTCTGACACCATTTCAACACACATTTAAACTCGTTCTTGTTCACCCACAATGTAGGCCTGCCTCGCTGTAATGTACAAGTCACTTATCCTGAAAAACAATTTGAAAAGTCAGCACATCACACAGAATGGCTTAGGCTGCCAAATGTCTTAATCAAAAGCTCATTTTTATAAGAAAAACACATTCTTCAATATATTCAGCAACTAGTTCCTGGGGGGGGGGGGGGGGGGGGGCACTGTGCAATAGCATGTAGCTGAAGGAGGGTGTCAATCACTTATATGCTTACAAATTTGCATGAAAGGGTCCAGCAATCCCAAACTACAGTGTCTGCGTGTGCAGTATATGTTATAGCCAATATCCAATTGACCAGCCTTGACCAGCTGCCCTGAATGAGGGCCTAGGGTTTCCTTGATGGCAGGGACAGACATTGTGGTGCCCACTCCCGCCCCCCACCTCATGATGTCTAGTGCAGTGTACAAAGCACTTGGTGAATAAATATTTCTTATTGAACAATGCCTATGTAAACATTTCTCAACCTAATGGCTCTTTCACTTTAACTGGGTGTCTTAGCTATCTAGTGCTATTGTAATAGGTGCATGGCTTTAATACAGAGAGTTATTTTCTCACCGTTTATGAGGCTGGAAGCTCAAATTCAGGGTGCCACTATTAGGAACAGACATTCCCTCTGTGTAGACTCTGAAGGAAAGCTTTGTCACTTTCACTGTTGCTTCGGGTTTCCCTGGAGATCTCCCTGAGCATATAAACCCACCTCTGCTTGCTTGTTTAATCTTTTTTATCTCAAAATGGACACATTTCAGATGCTCCTGTGTCATTCATATAACAAAGACAACCCATTCTCAAATGAGTTTATAACCACAGCAATTAAAATACCAACTTCACTTCCACTGAGTCAGTTTCAACTCATATCAAGCTAAGAGGACACAGAAGAATTGCTCTCTATGGTTTCTAAAGCTATGCATCTTTACAGAAGCAGATGGCCTCTATTTTCTCCTGAGGAACAACTGGTGGTTTCCAGCTTTCAACCTTTAGGAGAGCAGGGCTCCACAACAACCATAGAGGTTAGAAGTGAGGGGGCATTGGCGTAGGAATGATTCAACGCATACCACCCAATGAAAGATCTGTATATTGATTTTTCAGGTCCTAACATTCTGCAAGAATGTGTGGGGGCAGTGAATTACTATCAGCATCAGCCCAACACTGAGTCCTCTGAGGCTGAGGTCAGACATACCTGTCCCTTCCAACCTTTTCCTCAACTCTGACACAACCATTCCTCTCATGGAAGTCTTTATTTCTCAGCTCAGTTCATTAATTCATTGCAATGATCAGTCAGCACTCACAGACCATACTCACAATTACATGGTTTATTCAAAGTTAACAGATTGCAATTCAAGATCAGAAATGTTGGGGATACAATTCTTTGACAACAGTCTTTTCTCTGTGATACCTGAAAGCATGCATCTTTCCAGCAGTGGGCCTCTGAGCCACAAGTTATTTTCTCTTTTTTTTTTTTGGGGGGGGGGGGGGGGGGGCATCACTGCTCTCCAGTGGTGGGAGTAGGAGGCCCACTGCTGGAATTGAACCTCCGTCCCAGTGAGCCGCAGTCCTGCGCACAACCACTCTGCCACCGGGGCTCAGCCCTATTTTGTCTTATTTTTAACTACAAATAAAAGATCAGAGGCGTTCCATTCCTCCTGCAAGCCTCTTTCTCCAAGTTGCTCTTCATCTGCGGCTGTGAAGCCCATCACTTCTCGACAGCCATCTAACTCTGCTGTCCCTCACCACCTCTTGTCATCCCTCTTCATCTCTGAGGCTATAGTTCTCTTTCTTTTGTATCCAGGAGACTCGGCAACGGATCTTAGGTTCAATGGATGCACTCCCCTTCTGGGTCTATTTTCTTGAATGATTTCCCTTTTCAACTCTGGGATGACTCATTTTAACCTACCCCAAACCAGATACAATAAAACCCACATCCACCAAGTCAATTCTGACTAACGGTGACTCTGTAGGACAAAGTAGATCTGTTTCTTTGAGACACTGTTGGGTTAGCATTGGACTGTTAATCACAAGATCAGCAATCAAACCCACCAGGTGCTTCTGGGAGTAAAGATAAAGCTATCTGCTCCCATGAAGTTTCACAGGCTCAGAAAAGTGCGTTAGGCGTGCTTGGAGGTAGAATCAAGATGATAGTGGATTTACATGTTTGGATTTTAAAAAGCCAGACCTTTGGGAACACCTGGAACCCACTCTACTGGCCCGTTCACTAACCCCCTCTGAAACCATGACTCCAGGCTAAGCAACCTCACTCTTCCTCCTGTGCCCTGATCTAGGTGATAGGACACACACCCAGGGTTTGAGGTGATAGGGAGTATGTGTGATTATGCTGTTCCCTTCTCTATCCTCCTTGTGTATGTGAGGAACTGGAAGCCACAGAACTCAAGCATCATGCAGTCTCCCATACATCCATGTTCTCCTGGCCCCTCCATTGTTTTTTCACATCATCTCGTGTGACAAAGCTAGCCAGTCACTTGAGTGAGTTGTATCCACTTCGAATGTATTGT
This sequence comes from Nesogale talazaci, assembly GCA_004026705.1. NCBI lineage: Eukaryota > Metazoa > Chordata > Mammalia > Afrosoricida > Tenrecidae > Nesogale > Nesogale talazaci. Next base: position 117,216 of record PVJH01003997.1, read on the forward strand.
ATCATCCCACATGGATGCCATATACCTTGTTTATATTATTAGCAAGTTGGCCAATCCCATGAAAGAACACTAACAGTTCACAATTGTATAATCCTATCCAGTCCTTAGGTGTGAGTTACAGAGGCTATTGCTAGAAGGGCCAAATCAAGTAATTCAATATGCTACACATATCCCAAGCTAAAAGCTACTTAAATATTGCTTTCTATCTTATTAAGATAGACATAAAATAAATCCGTGAGTAAACTAAGACCAGTAACATGAACACCAAGCAATGAATTTTAGCTAATGGCATGCAAAAATGGCATTTAGACACATTGTAGTATTTGATGATTCATAGCAGAATGAGAAGTCTCAAGTGTGCTCAATTAATTAATGTTCTGTCATTCACCACTAGGTTTTATTGTCCATTGTAATGTCTACAGAGAAACCCAAAATTCACTATTAAAGGACTTAGGCAGGAAGTTAATAAATTGTAGTGCCAGTGAGAAATGCTCAGAGAGTTCTTTTCCAGGAGGTGTCACAAAGTTTCAGGTTGCTAACAGATGCCTAAATGGGCATACCACTCTGCTATGAACATCCACCATAAGACATTCCATTCAAGCTCTGTGGTTCAGCAAACTCCCTAAATTCCCTAAATTAGCTCCCTAAATTCCATGCCCAGAGACACCCCACTCTAGTAAGCCTCAGCCCTAACACACTTAGCTCGAATTCCTTGCATCAGTAAGCCCACCAACTCATGAATTAAGAGTCTAGAGGAACCCCCTCTGGTAAGACTCTAAGAATTGACTCTTAGACACTTGATTCCAAGCTCTCACGTTAGAAGGGAGCAACCCACTCACCTTATCACAAGAACTGTCATTACACTGCCTGCAACAGAGATGTTCAGAAAGATAAAACAGCTCATTGCTTCCTCTCCTTCTTGTTGCTTTCATAATAAACATATCCCTAGTAATATTAAATATTTTAATAAAATTGACATTTTTAATTAAAAATCATTTTATTGGGGGCTGGTACATCATTTTTCATAGTACATACATAAATATACTGTGCCAAACACCTTCACATGTCTACTGCTATTATTGTTCTCCAAACATCCACTGTTCTCCTTGAGCCCTTGATATCGGCTTTCCATCCTTTCCCCTCTTCCCCTGCTCTCCCTTCACCACCAAACCTCAATACTTTATAAATTATTATAGTTCTGTCATATCTTACATTGCCCAACTTTTTCCCCAAACCTCTCCTTTCATGTCCGTCCTTCAAATAGGAGTTTATGTGTATCTTCTTGCAGTTAATTCCGTCTCTCTACCCTACCTTCTCTCCACCCATCCAGCAGCTCCAATCTCACCACTGACTCGAAGGAGCTCATCCGTCTTGGTTTCCCCATATCGCCAGCTCCCCTCTCTACCAGTGTGCCTTCTCCAGTCCAGCTAGATTTGTAAGGTAGAGTTGGGACCATGATAATTGGTGGGGGGTGGGGGTGGGGAAAGCCTTCAGAAACTAGAGGAAAGTTGTATACATTACCGCTGCCCGGCTGCACCTTAACTGGTTTGTCTCCTCCCCATGACTCCCCTGTAAAGGGGTAATCAATTACCCACCAATGAGCCTTGGGTCCTGACCCTACTCTTCCCCTCATTCATAATGATGTGATTCTTGTTCTTTGATGCTCAACACCTGCTCCCATAGGCCCCTCTTGATCACATGGCCTGGTGTGCTTCTTCCATGTGGACTTTGCTGTTTCTGCGCTGAATGGCGACTCATTTATCTTCAAGTCTTTGAGACTCCAGATATTTAATCATTTGGTAGCTGGGCACCATCTGTTTCTTCTACTCTGTTTGCCTTTGTATCCATTGGTTTTTGGTGATCGTATCAGGAGTCAATTGGTCTATTGATTTTGATTTTTGTTCTTTGTTGCCTGATACCTGATAGTTTGAGCTCCTCATGAACACAGGCAAGTGAGCTTCTTTTATGGTGGGTTTTGTTGCTGCTGAGCTAAATGGCTGCTTGTTTATGCTCAAGAAAATTGACAACATTTAAAGATGTAAAGCGTGAGGGTTAACTAAGTTTGAGGGGCTTTTTTTTTAATTTCAGAACTTTGTACATTTTTGTAGTTATTGGTTTTCATGGACATGTAATCATTTCTACTTTATGAAATCTGGTTTTTATAACAAAAGAGAATTGTGGCTGTCATGTGCTCAATCAATTTCATGATTGAGATGTAGGGGCGAGGGCTAGCATGTTAATCTGGAGATAGCCATTAAGTAGCCAATGAGGCCTCCGTGTGGGCATGAATTTCTCCTGAGACTTCTGGTAAATCTCATGGTATTTCCCTGTTGGAGATGAGAAGCCATCTCCTCAGTTGTTGGAAGTCAGTCTCTGAGACGACGAACTACATGAGACAAGATGGCAGTGTGCAAGGATCTGGAAGAGTTGGAGGAGAAGCCACACGGCCTTACCCTGATGGAACCAGACCTCTGAAGATGGCGAAGACACATGGAAAGCCTTGCCAGTGCTGTGTTGCCTCTGGCTGCTGTTGCTGGACCCTGAGCCCTGGAAGTAAGGAGCCATGGGGAGACCCCTGCCAGCACCGGGATTCTGCACCCACTGACTTGTGATTTCATGAGTCGGAAGGAGACTTTGTAGACTGGTATTGAGCATATGGGCTAATATTGGACCTGTGACCTTGGACTGGACTGAGTTGGGATGCTTTCTCATTGTTCCATTCCTCTTGTATAAACCTTACCCTTATATCCATATGCATGTCTATGAATTTCTCTAGTCTATCCAGACTAACATAAGAATGTAGGAAATAAAAGTGTGTGTTCACAGTTTTTATCTCTTAAAAAGTGGAAAAGATCTTTAAGTGGTTGCCTGCTGCCATCTAATTGATTCCAACAGTGAGGATTAAATCCACTCTTAAGCCAAGTCAGAACAATTAAGTCACACTGAGAAGTAGGTACCAGATTTTTGACTCTCGGTGTGGCTTCCTTCACAGATTAATCTTGTATTAAAACTGTAAACTGTTGAAGAGCACTGTCCATGTGTGGTATGATAAATTAGTGAATGGGATGCTGCTTGCCATAATCTTTTAATTCCCAGCATATGGCTAGGTGAAAGTACGTGAATAGGCTGTATGGAATATTAACATGGGGATGGATCATTTTTTGCCATCCCAGTGAATTTAAAATATGCAATCTCAGAATCAGGACTGGGGATCTCACTATCATCAAGGGGAAAAAAATAGGAGGGAGGGGAACACATTCTCTGGGTCCTGAGATTTCTGCTTATTGAATGCTCATGATTCAGGACACAGAGCTGTACCCCCAGAGAAATAGCAAAGGAGTGGCAGCAACAGCAGGAACAGAAGCAAGCGTCAGAGCATGCGACAGAGTAGTGGACTTCCTGGCCCACAGAGTAAAGTTTAGTGCCTTCAGACTGACACTTATGATAGAGTGGCATGCCCTTTGGGTAAATATCGGCAGTTCTGTAAGAGCTTTGTAACATTTGCCTAAGCAGGACAGAGATCAAGGGGTGCAAGGCTGAAAAGAGACTGTGCTGACTAGAAGACATATATCCTAAGCTTTTACGATCTTGAATATAAACTGTTAAATTCCTTATTAAACCCTATGATCTTGAGCATTTTCTGTGACCTTTGTCTGGCTCCTGCAATGAATTTCAAACCTGAAGATTTGGGAAGCTAGTTGGTATCAGAAATGGTAACAAAGATTGGAGGGTGGAAGCATGTCTGACTTCAGCCTTACACGACTTGGTCTCAGCGGATGTCTATGATGGTTCCCTTTCCCCCTTGCAAAGTCAGAGGAGATCAAAAATCATCCCTGTGGCACTTTTCTGATTGACATCAGCAGCAGGATTCCTCACAGTGGTTCCAGATGCACAGAAACATGGGATTTGTTTTAAAAAGGAAGAAGGAATATGGGAAGTGAAACTTCTGCTTCTAATGTGGTAACTGTGTTGGTTGTTACTTGTGATGAGTGAGAGAATTGTGAGCGAGGCTATGCTACAGCTGATGGGAGAAAAGTCACTTTTGGAGCAGCTTGGGGCAAAAAGTAAGTTGGTTAAGCAAGATGACTGATTATATCATAGGCGATAAACTTTAAGAAACATCTGATTCTTTATCATATTATATTATATGATAACCATTTCCTGATTTGTTCATGTCCATTAGCATTCACATTAAGTTGTATTCATCTTACAAATGGACTATGTTCTAGGAAATTGGTTCTAACTTGGTCTAGTAAACCTGTAGCTTATTTTACCACAGAAAAACTATTACCAATGGATACTAGTTTCTCCTTGTCATTTTAATAATCCAATCATCCATAATGTAGTTTGATTTCTATATTGTTTTTCATATCATTTATTATTCATTCTTTGTTTTCATTGACTGAAATTTATATTTGAGGTTTTAATAAATTTACAAATCTTGTTTACAATGCAATAAGTTGTTAACAACAAAAAAAGAAACATCTGAAAAAAATAAAAAAATAAAGAAACATCTGATTGAAGGAAGGCACCAAAGTATCTCTCCTCAATTTCAAGCCCAATAAGAAAGAAGAGAAAGACCCTGGAGAAAGATTAGACACAACTCTATCTTGAACCAGTGAGGCCCAGTCCCAAACAAAACCATGCAAGATACAAATTGCAGAAGGCAAAGAGATCGATATCAGGTTAGAACCCTCCTCATTAAGAATGAATGAGCAGAATTACACATTATGTAGATTAGTATATATTTTCATAACATTAGGGAGACAAGATTTTTTTAAAAAAATGGTAAGCTGCCATAGAGAGACTATTTCTGAAAATAGTATAAGTTGCTCTAAGTTGCCCTATGCTTCCTCCATCCTCAAGTTCTTGTAGTACACTGTGCCTTTTGTCAGAAACGTACATGCCATGCTCTATCAGTCCCATCTTCTGCCCCTTCCTGTGGTCAGTAAAGCTGATTGATCCTTTAGCTTTTGATTCTCAGCTCACTTTTCTCAAAGAAAACTTCCAAGACCCTGGCCCCAAAACTAGGCCACCTTTTCCTGGTACTTTCATTTTCAGCATGAGCTCCACCTTGCATGATATGATTATGTAAATAGAATAACATCTGCATGATCTAATTAATGTATACGTCTTTTTGTAAGCTTTATGCTCTAAAAAGCAAAGACCATATTAGTTTTACTCATCATTGTGTTCTCTCAGCAATAAAGGTATCCTTTGCCGTCTGAATTTCTGTGCACTAAGCCATGGAACAACAAACCACCTGGATAGAATTTTTCATGAAGATATTACCCTGAATTCACTTCCCCAAACATATCCAAATCTTTCCATCCTTGTTTCTAAGGTTCTGCTTCTTCTAAGACGGCTTTATTCTTTCTTTTGCCCAAACCAGAATGAAACCTAGCATGGTTGAGTCTACCAACTCATGGCAAGTCTATAGGACAGCATAGAATTGCCACACTGGGGTTCCAAGGCAAAGAAATCTTTAGGGAAGCAAACTGCCACACGTTTCTCCATAGAGTGACTGGTGGGTTCAAACTTTTGATTATCCACTGCATCAACAGTGGTCTTCTTCCCACATCTGACAGTTCACATTATATTCAGTAGAGCTTTGCCCAGCTATACTCCTGTGAATAATTTCTTAGGTCGCAATGACATAAAGTAATGAAGCAATGAAAACTAATTTATGTGGGAAAAATTGTTGAACATTTCCAGGCCCTGAAAAATAAACCATACAAAGAAACACATAAGACCTGAAGATATCACTAACAGTCAATGTTCACAGACATAGCTCAAGGTTTCTGTGGGTTCATGCTAAGATGCTGAGTGTCACTCCTGGGAAAGCATTGAGTGATCCCACTCTTGTCATGTTAGGTACACAGAGTCCTTTTAACAGTTGGCTTGGAACAAATCCCACATGCTAGATTTCGAGTTATTTTGTGTTCGACCTTTTCCTCTAGCAGTGAAAATCATGTTAAGATGTTCCAGGTTAGCAAAAATAGGCACTTTGGTAAAAGTGAAGTGGTATCACACTGTCAACAGGCGAGGGATGTCTGTGGCATTTTGTACACCACTGTTCAAACCCACCCGCTGCTGCCGCTTTCCTTTTTTTTTTTTTTCTTTTCTTGCTGTTTGTTCTGTTTTATTTTATATTGTGAATTGGGGAAAGGTGTACAGAGCCAATCAGCTTTTCATGGAACAATTCATACGCATCTTGTCATAGGTCAGTTATTGCCATCCCCACATCATGTATCCCATGTGCTTCCCTCTTCCTCCTGCCTTCCTTCCTCCTTTCTGCCTCCTGAACTCCGTAGACATTACCCTGTGGATCACAAATGGTCCCTTTTTCAAGGCATCCATCTCTCCCTGGTGCTACTGTTCACCTTATCGACCTATCGGCTATTGTTTGGCTGAATTTAAACAGAAGGAGCAAGTTCAATCCCAAAACTGAAAGGTGAAAAGAGGCTGCAGTCTTGGGAGTTTCACAAATAGCTATCCAACCAGGACACCTGGACTTGTTTACAGTTTTGAGAGTGGGTCTACGTTCTTCTCCCTCTCCATCCAGGGCCTTAGAATTATTTTCAAAACAATTGATAGTGGTAGCCAGGCACCAACTAAATCTTAGTCTCAGTGTCATAGTGTCTGCAGTTCTTATGGTCCATTCATACATTGGACGAATCTTTCCCCACACATCTTTGATTTTTCTTGTTCTTCTTTGCAGTTGTGTTAGGTTTGGGGATGATTTTTCTCCATTCTTGCTTCTTTCTCTACAGAGCAAGAACTCACATGTCAGAAGCACATTTGCAGGTCAAAGTTCAATTTCATGAAACTTTTGCTAGAAATTCCCAAACCAAAATGGGCCTCTCTATGAAAAGCATGGAGGATGTTGGAGAGACTCATGGAGAGACTAGGGAAAGAGAGGTCGCAGAACTGAATGAGGGAGAGAAAGTGCCAGCTAGGGAAGGTGGGAAGAGACAAGAAAAGAGGGTAGAGGTGGACCCCAAGAGAAACTTGAGGTCATGTGCTCTTATGCTTCCCTCCCTTTCTGGTCTCCTCCCAAATCTGCTTGGAGCGGGTGGTCGTGGGTTTTGGTGGATTCTTAGTGCATGCGTTCAAATGTGTGTGTGCACAAGCCTAAGTTTTGACTGGATGTGCATGATATGATCAGTCCTTAAAGAGCATGCTAAAATGTTGGGTCTTTACCAAATATGTCTCTTGCCATAATCTTCTAGTGTGTGCCTGATTTTCTGGAAGGACCCTTTCATTTATGTGCATGGCTAGCTATTTTTGGCTGATTGGACTTTTGGGGGATTTCTCTCTTTTCCATAAGCTTCCCTACAGTCAGTTGCAGCTGATATGGGAACTCAGAAGCCAGTTATAAAAGTGGGATTTAGAACATTGTCATTAAAGGCTATTTATGCCAGCTGACTTTAGTTTCTCCCATTCTGTCTTCCTTTTTCATGATCCAAGTTTCACAGGTGTAGGAAGTGATTATAAAGACCAAAGCTCGGCCATAAAAGGACATTTTTTATTTTATCCAGGATAGAGACTAATTATATAGCCGAGGAGGTGCAAGGGCAAAAGATACAAGTTTTTCTAGGAAGCATAAGTTCTAGAGGCTTCATGTTTAGAAAATATTTACTATTATTTTAATCAGAGAAGTTCCATTAATAGAATATTTATGTTGATGGTTAATGCATATGAATCTAAACCCAGCCTGTTAAATTAGCACAATCATTAAAAGGTAGAATTTACAGTCTGGTATTGTAGGAAGAGAGTTAAATTATCGAGCAATACATCTCAGACTTCATTCTGGTTTCCCCACTAGCTAGGTGAATTGATATGGAATACCAATAATTTATTTAAAACTTTAAGTTTCTCTTCAGCTTTGAAAAGGGGTAAAAGTTCTTCAATATTAAGATCCTGATCACCTCAGTTATTAACTTTGCATGCAAAATTTTATCCCACACCCACTTGATTACAACTCTTTATTCAACGATAACCAGCTTGAACCATTCCTGTGGCCATTGCATGGATTCCAGCCTTCGTTGACCCTATAGGGAAGAGCAGTTGTGCTCCACAGCGTTTCCAAGGCTAAATCTCTATGGAAGCAGACTGCCACACCTTTCTCCCAAAGAGCAACTGTGAGTTTGAACCATCAACCACTTGGCTACCAGTCGAGCACTTAAGCCCTGCTCCAAGGGCTTAAGTCAGGACTCCTTTATGACAATGACCAAACCAAAATCCAAGCTCCCTACCCTCAAGGGAGTAACAACCCAATAGGTAGGAGGAGAACTGCCACTGTGGGTCTCTCCATAAGTCCTTAGCAAATTAGATTGTAATGACTTTAGAGTGAGCCACACCCTCCTCCCCTTGCCCCAAAGGTTCCTATTATGCTGCTATATAGATAGTGGTTTAGAATTTATCATAACAGATAAAACCATTTTCTTCCTTAAGTTAGGAAAACAGCTACCAGTATCTGCTGTCTAGCACATGTTAAATAGTCGTGCAATGGACTTGAATCTGCCTTACACAAATCATTACACAAGCATACCATGTGAATTTCCATGGCACTTTAAAATTAGCAAAGAACAGTGATAAGCTTTATCTATTTAATTTTCAATAGAGTACTTGATGATACTTTTCTCATTTTACAATTGAGGCAACTGAGGTTTAGATAAATAACCTTCCTAAGCTCCTGAAGCTAGCAATTTATGGCACCAGAATCCAAATGGGTCTCTGAGCCTCAAAGTCTACCTAGGACTTTAAATTTAGCATCCTGGCTGTGTGTCTCAAGAAAAGCATTCATTAACTGGCACCACTGTGCCACCATCCATTGTTCACCTTTACTCTGGACAAGAAGCCCCCATTCTAGGCAAAGCCAGTTCTTGAATACCTACAAAAAGCAAATCTCATCCCAAATAAACGAAGATGGAAGCTTCACACAGGTAGATAAATAGCCTTATCCAATTGATGGTAATGTGATATAATTTCACTTTATTTCCTACTACTGTAATTTAATTAGCTATCAGAAATCACAGCTCTAGCCCCAAATGGTCAGAGGATATGGTATTGTAAAATACTGATAATGAGAACATGGAAAGCACATTACCAGCTTCCTGCTTGTAAGCTCATAAAACCAAAAGTGGTAGCAGGAATGACTGAATGACTGTTAGGCACAGAAGAAGAAATGTTGTTTTTGGATAATCTTGCGATTGAGAAAAATCTAGCAGTGAAATACTGCCAAGAAAAAAGTAGAAAGATTGGGAAAACAGGAGACTCGCGTATATAAAAATTAATAGAGTAACTAGGTCAGCTTTTTATCACATAAGAATATAAACCTATGCTATTTTAGAATGATAGAGGAGGAAGGACAATAACAAAGAATGAAAGTAATCGTTGCTAGAATAGAGCCAGTGACAAGGCAAGTTACTTAAATGGAATCAGAGAGGGTGAAGTGACATTACAGAAGGGTAAATCATCAAGTATGGTGACATTTTATCTCCTGTATGTGTGTGTTCAAGGTGTGATACTCATCTTAAAGTTGTCCCGGATATCAAATATAAGACATAAATTATAAGAACATTAAAATACTTCAAAGTGGAATCATATAGTGATTGGTTTGATTGCCCATCTTATATAAGGATTTCTCCTACTATATGTTCTAATCGAATACTTCCATTCTTTATCACACAGAGCCATATCATGGAATACACCTACATTCTTGGCTCTGAAGCATTATCAGGAGTGCACGAAAACAGAAATCTGTTTGTAACCTTCATTTGAGGACAAAAGAGAAAGATAATTTTTCTAAAAAATGTACGTGTAAGGTGAGGAAACGATAGCAGAGGGAAAAGGGCACTAATCTACCTGGGGTTGGAGGGGAGAGTACTGGTCTTGTCTCCACAGAAAGCGGAGTGGGCAAGCAGTTCCTACCACAAAGCACCCAACCTGTAGAACAGCGTGGATGCATGGAAGGATGCACGAAAAGAGGGAGCTACAGAGCTGGAAGCAACCAGAGTCAGATGGGCTCCTTCTCTAGAAGTGGGCATGGCAGAGAACAGGCTGGGGGAGGGGCCAGCATCCCACACCCACAGAGATAAAGACAAGAAGGGAGGAAGAGGAAGAGTGCTGAACAATACTTGTGAGATTATGTAGAATTGGCGGGATTTGTTTCTTGTTCTAGTGTTATTAATAATACGGGCTCCTTATGTGCCCTTAATAGTTCAGTTTTTGTTTGTGGCTACAATAGGGCTTTTACCCAGTTATCCAGCATTTGGACAGAGTTATGTGTGCTAGCCTTTCTCCTTCCAGACATAGATATTATTCCTGGAAACGAGCCTGTCCCTATCCCTGCTATTGATTACATGGCAGGAAGAGCTGAAGGGCAGTGCAACTAGGTGCCCTATTTGTAAGATTAGGGATCAGTACTGCAGTGGCCTTTGGAACTGCAGGATACCAAATTATCTAGGCAGCTAATCTCGGATATGCAGGCCTCATCAGGCACTACACAAGATTTGCCAGATCAGGTAGATTCTTTAGCAGAAGTAGTATTACAAAATAGAAGAGGTTTAGATTTACTTGCTGCAGAGCAGGGAGGTATTTGTTTGGCTTTACAGGAAAGATGCTGTTTTTATACCAACAAATCTGGAATCATAAGAGACAAAATCAAGCGGCTGCAAGAAGACTCGGAGAAGAGAAGAAAGGAGTTGAACACCAATCCGCTGTGGACCGGGCTCAATGGACTGTTCCCTTACCTCTTGCCACTGTGGGGCCCCTCGTTAGTTTATTGCTTTTGCTTTCTTTACGGCCAGTATTATTCAACAACCTCATGGCATTTATTAAGTAACAAATTGAGACCATTCAAGCAAGGCCCCTGCAAGTTCATTATTGTTGCTTGGAGATGAACGATCTCGAACAGAGTGGCACACAAAACTAGTATGTGATAAGACCCTCTGCCTCCATGAGCTGAACTTGACAGCCAATGACGGGTAAGATCAGGAGCACTCTTTACCAACCTAAGACAGGCCATGGTGACATTAGAAGGCCATTGACCAATGACGGGTAAGGACTGAGTGTGTGTCCTGGCAACCTAAGACAGGCGGAGTTCCCGGGAGGATATTACTTGAAAAAGTTAAAAAGGGGGACCTGTCAGGAGCCATTCAGCCCCACATGCCTGACCTGACTACAGGCCGGATATGCCTGAACTCTGTTGCAAGTTTGTTGCCTGGGGTTTGTAGTTTGTCGCCTTTGTAACTGTAAACAGCCCTGGCCTTTGAAGCCTGACTGGCAGCTGTGCTGCCATTCACTTGTTAATTTTGAAGATCACGATATGCTAATTTTCTAAGTTTGCTTGCCCTATAAAACTGGTTTACTTCTCCCAAATCAAAAAAAAAAAATAGAACCCCACCCCACCCCAGAAAATATGTAACTACTGACACAACGTATGTATATATGTATGCATACATTGTGATTAGAGCTGTATGAGTCCCCAATAAAATGATTTTTAAGAAAAAAAAATGTACGTGTAAGGAATCCAAACAAAATAGCTGTAATCAACTGTATGATCTCTCAGACAACTCTATCATTTAATTTGAAAAATAAAACAAAAAACTCTCCTGGGAAATGCCTGCAACTACTTTGATATGAGTTAGGGAATAGAGTGGAATTTTCGCTGTTGATTCAGAATTTCAGCTAAGGTGCAAAGCCAGAAGTAAATACTAACTTCTAAAAACAATCACTCCAAAACAAAAATTGTGTATGCCCTTATTGCAACGTTTCCTATGAGACTCTACAACTGGCTCTGAATGACCAACCCAGAGCTCAGGAACCTCCATTAGGAAAATGAACATATGAAGAGTCAACCAAGTGTTTATTGATAGGTCTTCCTTCCTCTGTAACGTATCCTTGTTTTCTCAAAGTGAAGTGTCTAGGATGGGATGTGTGACTCTAAATGAATTATTTATAAAGACATATGATGCATAGTCCAATATATTAAATATGGTGGATTGGAGGTATACATTTTAGCCTATTCTTTATGATACCCCTTCTTAAGCAGTAAATAGGAATTTTTAATATATAATACCACAAAAGAAAAAGAAAACAGAACGAATAATTGTAAAGCTCAGACAAAGAAAAGAAGCATCAGAATATTAAAAACAAGATCAACATTAACTTTGTCCTGAGGGAGTTGAATTTTATTGTTGTTATTGTGGCATCACGAATAATTGTAAAGCTCAGACAAAGAAAAGAAGCATCAGAATATTAAAAACAAGATCAACATTAACTTTGTCCTGAGGGAGTTGAATTTTATTGTTGTTATTGTGGCATCACTGCCCTGGTGGCAGTAGGAAGCCCAGCCTTGCTCCCGGAAAGCTGCCACTGGATTCGAACTGCCAACCCTGTGGGCCACAGTCCTGCACACAACCACTAGGCCACCAGGACTCAGCCTGAGACTTGAATTTTAAATGAGCAATATGAAAGCCAATAAGCAACACCATTTGCACTGAGAATTCCTGAAAATGTTCTACTAATTGGGAGCACCAAGTACATTTCAAAGTAAGTGGAAAGATGCCTTTGAAAGCTAGCAGACTGAACAGATAACCTATTTAACAAATTAAAGTCCTAGGTTCTGTCCATTATCCTGTACACTCTGGTTACTTTCCTGACTCAGCCTTGGTGGGAGACATCAGATTTTAGTTTCTAAATAAGGTAAGAGAGTTGATAAAAATTTTAGTGTTAGAATGAGTTGATAAAAATTTTAGTGTTAGAATACTTTAAAAAGTTTATCTAGCAAATAAAAACAGTCTTAAAAATTACAAATAGGAGAGAGACAATGAACTCAGTTGACATATGGGAAGAGAGTTGAGTAGCATATTAAAAATAAAGCAAAACAAACAGAGAGAAATGAAGGGAAAACATTAAAGAGATAGTATAAGAAGTCCAACATTCAAACAATGAGATTTCAGAGGATTCAAAGTAAGTGGAAAGAAGGAAATCACCAAAAAATCATGTCAAAATATTTTATAGACTGAAGAATAAAAAATTACAGTTCACAAGATTCATCAGAATATCAAGGAAATAGATCAATTTAAACCTACATAAAAATTGCAGCTTATTTTCCAATTCCTGAAAACCAGGTAAAATCAAAGAGATCTAAATTTGGAGGGATGGAGAGAATCAATCAAGAATATGAATGGGTTTGAAGCTCTCCTCAGTATCATCTGAGACTAGAAGAAAATAGAACAATGCCTTCCAAATTCTGAGTCAAAAAGATTTTCAATCTCAAAATTAATTCAAGATAAGTGTAGAGATAATTTCAAAATCTGCCATGTTACCAGTAGCAGATTTTAGAAACAGATTATCTGGCACCAGAGAGAGGTAGCAAGATTCCGAGGAAGACGATAAAAGGACATAGCCTGAGCAAGCGCGTGCAGCAATCTGGAACAACCAATAGAGAGAAGCAGAAGTTTATAGGAGCAATTCTTCTACTTGGAATATATATATATATATATATATATATATATATATATATGAGAAATTAGATCTGTGACACAAATGGATCTATGCATATCCATGCTCACTGCAGTTTGTTCAAATAACAAAAAGGTGGATAAATCTAAATGCCCACCAGTAGAAAATGCATAAATAAACTTGGGTACATACACAAACTAGAATGTGTAAAAGAATGATAATGAGTTTCAGAAGCACATGAATGAACTTGGAGAACATCATGCTGATTGAAACTAGCAAATCATCAAAGGGCAAATCCTTATGAGACTGTTGTTATAAAAACGCAGGGAAAAGATTTCACAACATTGTTAGTAGAGGTGGGAAGAGTAGAGATGGAGGGAGAGTCATTGACCGAAAAAAAGCAGTGGACCTCATTTGAGTGAGAGTGGAGGTATCATACTACAAGGGGAGGAGCTGGAAAAATAGGATGAGGGCAGGGTAAGACATGGAGAAGTTTTTAAAAGTTAAAGACAACAGAGGCAAATATTGTTATATACACAATCATGAAAGACTAGAAAGAAAAATGCTAAAAATAAATGTGATGATACAACTAAAAATAGGCTAATAGTCCACAAAGACATCAGCTTCCAAGACCTTGAGACCAGAAGAACTAACTGATGCCTAGCTACCACTACCAACTTCTCTATAAAGGCTCATGTTAGAAAGTTCTGGATAGAAAGATATTGAACAAAACTCAAAATTATAAGCATCCAGGCTTACTGGTCAAAAGAGACTAGTGAAACTCCCAATAATATGGCCCTTAGACACCCTTTAAGTCTGAAACTAAACTCACTTCCCTTCTAGAACAGTCAACATCTAAGATCAAAAGAGTAGCATGTATTCAAAGACAAAGTATAGAGGATTAAGAAAGAAGGAGAAATAGAAACATGAAACACAAGGAGGAAGAGAGATGAGTGATAGGCCACAGCAGGAACTGCAATGGTTGAGTTAAAACAAAAATGTGTATGAAATAAATAAAGTTTATGACAATGTTTTCTAAAAAACAACTAAAGACACATTATGTTTAAAAATGTTGAGGGAAAACTTACACTATCTGATAAAAGTTTTGAGCTAAATTATAGTGTTTGTAAAAAATTAGGAAAGCAAACACAAAAGACAATTATTGCTAATTTCAAGAACAGTTGAGTTGCACAACAAAGAAAATGAAATCATTGGATTTCATGAGTAGTATTTACATGGTATGGTAATCACTTAATCCCGTGTCAATTTGAGAATTAAGAGTATAGGGGTGGAGTCTAGTCTGTCAGTCTGGAGATAGCCTGTGAGACCTCTGTGTGGGCATGGTCTTCTGAGAATTCTGGGAAATCTGGTACTTCCTCCTTGGAGGTGAGACATTCTCTGCTCACCCTTGGAAGACATAGCGGCTGATAAGACACGTGGCCCCACCCTGATGCCGCCCTGAGTGGTGAAAAACCATGCAGAGAACCCTGCCAGCGCTGAGTTATTTCCAATGCCACTGGATCCAAAGACTTTCTATCACTAGTCTGTGATCTTCTACATTTGACGTCATTGTATGTGTTTCATGATTCTTAAGAGAACTTTGTAGATTTTTGTAAGACATCTGGGCTAAGATTGGACTTATGGGCTTGATCTGGACTGGGTTGGGATGCCTTCTCAATGTTCAATTGCTCTTGTATATAAATTTCTTTTTTATACACATATGCATTTTTATACACATATGCATGTCTATGAATTTGTTTCTCTATTCGACCCAGCCTAACACACATTGTCGTAATCATGTCACATTGTCAAAACTAAAAAAAGAGGAAGAAATCAAATCTGAAGAAATCAGAAGAAAAGAGTCGATAAAATTTAGAACAGACAAAGTCTTGAAGATAAACGATCGGCCATTCAGCGCAGAAGCAGCAAAGCCCACGTGGAAGAAACACACAAGCCTGTGTGATCAAGAGGGGCCGAAGCAGCAGGTATCAAGCATCAAGAACAAGAATCACATCATTATGAATGAGGGGGAGAACAGGGTGGGGATCTAAGGTCCACTGGTGGGTAATTGGTCACCCCCTTACAGGAGAGTCATGGGGAGGAGACAG
>PVJH01003998.1:0-25796 GCA_004026705.1 Nesogale talazaci
GTTCGTGATGCTCAAGAAGAGGTGAGCATCTTGTAGTCTGCGCTTGAAGTGTTACTGTTTCTGTTGCCACACGAGGATCTGACTGAAGGACAGATCCAGCCCATCAAGTTCATGCTAACTTGGTTCAGGCCGACCTGGAGCAGACTCTCCCACAGGGCTTCCTCAGCTGTGAGTTGTCATGGAAGCAGACTGCCGTGTAGCCTGTGGACCCATTGCTGGCTTCAAACCACTGACCTGTCAGTTGGTAGCAGAGTGCTTTAAGCTAAAACTCCTATCATGTTCATTTCATTGTCAGGTATTCTCACATTTCTAATTGCTGGAACATTTGACGTTCCAGTGCTTTGCTCTTTTATCTTTTAAGGTTGAGGATCTTTATGCACTTTGATTCGATCGAGGTTTGGGTTGGAATATTTCCAAGGATGCCATCAGGAGAGTGAGAAGCTCACCCGCGAAACGGAGAGACAGTGTTTGAATATCAAACATCATAAGGGTCTATGTGTCAGAATAGAAAGACGAGTCTAAAAAGTTGGGCATAACAACAGACCCGGTACAGTGAGGTCATGGGATTTAAATGGGCATTTCTGAAAACAAAAGCAAACCGAAAACAAAGCGAGTCGCTCCTGGCATGTGAAGAAACGCTCAGTAGCATCAGTTGTTGCGGATGTTTGGTATGGCCACGCCGCTTGTGACTCCCAGAGACCCGTGTACCACAGGGCAAGCTGCCCGGTCCTGTACCAGCCTCGTCATTGTTATGTCCGATCCCATGATGGTAGCCCTTGTGCCAATACGTGCCCTTGAGGGTCTTTCTCTTTTTAGTTGACATCTGGTTTCCTTGGCATTACCAAGCGTGATAGCAGTTCTAGGGAATGGTTCCTTCTGTTATCCAGTTTGCAGTGTGGGGGACGAAGCCTCAACTGTGCTTGCATCTCAGGAGCACTGTGGCTGCACTTCCTCCCAGCCAGATCTGTTTGTTTTTCTGTCAGCCCTTGGTACTGTCAGTCGTCTTCACAAGCATCAGTTCAGCGCATCAAATTTGCTCTGGCCTTGTGGAGTGATTGTCCAGCTTTCACATGCATATATGGCAATTAAAAATGACGAAGCTTGGGTCAAGCTCTGAGTGTCTTTTTACTCTCTTCCATTGCACACCATCAGTCTTCACAGCCTTCATTTTTCCTTGAATGCTATTTCTTTGGGCTTCTTGCTGTCCTCGAGCTGATTCTGACTCAGAGTAACCTGGAGGACAGAGTAGAACTGCCCCGTGGATTTCCAAGATGGTAAATCTGGAGAGGAGTCGAAATCCTCATGTTTCTTCTATGCACTAGCCAATGGGTTCGGACCTCTGCCTTTTTTGGCTATCAGCCCAGTGCATCACCCCTGAAGGTGTTGCTTTTGGCTCATCTTCGTTGTGTTTGCTTTTAGCCCCAATACCATTTCTAAGGATGTGCACTGGCAACCCCTAGGGATGAGGTGATGATGAGGAAACCTATTCTGTAAGTAAAACTCTTTTGTGAAATTCTCACAGGGAGTCTGGGGAATTGCTTCTAGAAAACAACAGCCAAAGTCTAGGAGTCATGGAGTCTTCGGTGAACTTGTCAAATTGTTGGGTTGTAAGATGCCAATTTCCAATTTATTTGTCTAGCCCACTGTAAGGTGTGCTGACGCCATTTCTAGTAATAACAATATATTGTCAGCAAGCTCCAAAGACCGTTTCAAAACATGCTTTGCTTTCTTATATATCATTTCAATGATGACCTGGAAGGTTTTTGATAACCTTTCCATATTTGACTTGAATCTCAGAGCGCTGTGTAAACTGTAGTTGCTAGGGAGGCACTTGCAGGTTAATGTTGGACAGCTAGGCTTGCAGTTCAGACCCACCAGCTGCTCAGAAAGAGGAATATGAGGCTTTCCCCTTCCTTAAGGATTCACAGCCTTGGAAACCCTATACAGCATCACTGGGAGTTGGGATCCATTCCATGGCAGTGGGTTTGGTTTGGGTTGGTATGATTAAGCTCACCTGCATTCTTCTAAATCGAATCTAGAAACAAGGCATTTGAGGTGTAGTTGATTAAGAAGGCCTTTCCAGCCACAATTCCTTATGCGATGTATTACAATTCTGGACTCAATGCCCCTCATAGTGAGTATTGGCTGTGAGTTTTGTGTGGTCACTACAAAGAACTAGCAAATCCAGCCTAGAGGTAGAGTGCCATGGAAGGACAGGGTGGTGTCAGAGTAGGTAAAGAAGAGTGCAGCATGGAGGCACATCTGACACCAGCCTTGTGACAGTAGGGAAGTCAGAGGTGATCAGATCTGTTTACCACTTAAAAAAATCATTTTATTGGGGGCTCTTACAGCTCATAACAATCCATACATCCATTGTGTCAACCACATTTGTACATATGTTGCCATCATTCTTTTCTAAACATTTTTTTTCCTACTTGAGCCGCTGAAGTCAGCTTCTCATATTTTCCTCCCTTCCCCACTTTCATGGACACCTATTACTATTATATACATTTATCTTTATAATAGTTATAAATTATTATTAGTTTCATATCTTGCTCTTTCTGCCATCTCCCTTCACCCATGTTTCTGTTGTTCATCTCCCTGGGTGGGGGTGGGGGGTCTATAAGTCACTCCCATCCCCCACCATCTTCTCCCAACTCTCGTGGTGTCTCTACTCCCATGATTGTTCCTGAGAAGGTGAAATTATCTATCCTGGATTTCATGCGTCAAGAGCTCTTACCTGTATTGGGGTCATGTAGTAGGGAGGAGGAAGCATTAAAGAAGTAGAGAAATGTTGTATGTTTCATTGGTGCTATACTGCACCCTGGCCAGCTGCTGCCTTCCTTGTGATCCTTCTGTAAGGGAATGTCTGGTTGTCTGGAGATGGACTTTTAATCTCCACTCCAACCCTATCATTCACATCAATATAATTGATTGACTTAAGTCTTCTCATGCCTGATACCCGGTCCCATCGACACCTCATGATCACACAGGCTGGTGTGCTTCTTCCTTGTATGATTTGTTGCTTTCCAGCTAAAGGTCCACTTGTTTATCTTCAATCTTTTAAGACCCCAGATGCTGTATGTTTTAATAGCTGGGCACCATCAACATGCTTCACCACATTTGCTTATACACATATTTTGTCTTCACCAATTGTGTTGAGAGGGTGAGCAACACAGAATACCAGGCTATTAGAGCAAAGTATTCTTACATCAAGGGAGTACTTGAGCAGAGGCCCAATGTCTGTCTGCAACCTTAATGCTTAGTCATGACTCTACTGGGCATTATGTGAGGTGATGCTAAGAGGTAACAGACAACTTGCATTAAAGCCCATATTCCACATATGAAAGGGAGGAGCGAGCACCTTATAACACTTTATTTATGTTTAGTAAGTCATTTACTGGGGACTCTGAAAAGAGTCCATACACCAATTTTATTATACGCATTTGTGTATATGTTGCTGTGGTAGTTATGTAACGTGGTATCAGTTTGAGGATTAAGAGTGAAAGGGTGCTGTACTGCACCCTGACTGGCTCATCTCTTCCTTGTGGCTCTTCCTTTCTCTAGTGCTTTAATGCTTCCTGACCCACCTAACTCCCTACTGTTATGATCCCAATTCTATCTTACAAATCTGGCTAGACTGGAATATGTATACTGGTACATATAGGAACTCTTAATACAAAAAATCCAGAACAGATAAACCTCTCAGGACCAAAAAGGGGAGCAGCGATACTAGGAAGGTAAAGGAAAGGTGGGTAGTGGGGAATGATCACAGTAATCAACATATTCCCCCAACATACACCTAGGGGAATGAACAACAGAAAAGTGGGTGAAATAAGACTGTGATCAGTGTAGGAAATGAAATATATATGTAAATATAAATATATATATATAGACACATACACATACACATTAAAGGGGCATGGGAAAGGGGGGGGGATAAGAAACTGATACCAGGGGTTCAAGTAGAAAGAAAATGTTTTGAAAAAGATAATGACAACATATGTACAAATGTGTTTGACACAATGGGTATGTGTATGGCTTGTGAAAAGGGCTATAAGCCTCAAAATAAAAAAAAGAAGTGAAGGGGTAGGGTCTAGCTTGTCAATCATTGTGCAGCCAATGAGGCCTCTGTGTAGGCAAGTCCTTCTTTTAAGAATTCTGAGAACTCCTGTGTTTCCTCCTTTGAGGCGGGAGACTCTCTCCACTCACTCCCTGGAGACAGTTCTGAGGAGAAGCCACATGAAGCTACTGTGAAGCAGACAGAGTTTTGGAGTCAAAGGAACCATGTGGAGACCATTGCCAGCACTGAGATGCTTACAATGACCCTGGATCCACGAGCCTTTTCCTCCACTGGCCTGTGATCTTACTGCATTTGGTGTCATTGTGTTTTATGAGTCTGACGAGGACTTTATTGATTGGTCTTGGACAGATGGGCTAGCATTAGATTTATGAACTAGATTTGGACTGGAATGGGATGTTTTCTCAATATTTAATTGCTATTATATATAAACTTTCTTATGCACATGAGTGCCTCTATGAATCTGTTTCCTAGTCAACCCAGAATAACACCGTTGTCATCATCATTTCCAAAACATTTTGTTTTTCAACTTGAGCCTTTGGTATCAGCCCTCTTTTTTCCCTGCCCTTTCCCGCCTTTCACCCGCATGAACCCTTGATCAATTAAAAATTATTATTATTCTCCTATCTTATACCATCTACTCTCTCCTTTCATCCAAATTTCTTTTGTCCATCCCCCTGGGGGGGGGGTGATTGTTGTGTGTGTGTGTGTGTGTGTGTGTTATATTCATCATTGCAATCAGTTCTTCATTTCTTCCTCTTCTTCCTATACCTTCCCCCTACCCTTATGGTACGCCATACTCCCAGTACTGCTCCTGAAGGGTTTATTGGTCCTGGATTCCAAGTGTCGAGAGGTCTTTTCTTTGCCAGTGTACATGCTCCAGTCTAGCCAGATTTGAAAGGTAGAACTGGGGTCAGGGAAGTGGTGGTTGGTGGGGGGGGGGCATTAAAGAACTAGACTAGTTCTCAACCTGTGGGTCATAACCCCTTTAGGGGTCCAATGACCCTTTCACAGTTGTTGCCTCATTCATAACAGTAGCAAAATTACAGTTAAGAAGTAGCAACAAAAATAACTATGGTGGAGGGGTCACCACTACGTGATGAACTGTATTAAAGGGTCATGACATTAGGAAGGTTGAGAACCACTGAAGTAGAGGGATGTTGTGTGTTTCGTCGGTGTTATGCTGCACCCTGGCTGACCTGTTCCTTCCTTGTGAGCATTCTGTGAGGAGGTCTTAAAATGACCTCACCTGTCTCTCTCCACTGTCTCTTCCTCTGTCCTTTTGTTCTTACTGTTAGACCTCTTTGGCCTTTCCCCCTCTGATGTTTCAAATACTGTCTTTTCCTTTCTGATTTTTTTTCTTCCACTCCTTTTAAAAATTTTAGTATGCGCATGTATTTTCCTCCCCCTTTCTCCTACCTAATCCGTAGACTCTTCCATTCCCTCTCGAATACTGCCATTGCCTTCTTCTTTTCCCATTGGGAAAATAGGTTCTAAATTTGGAGAGTGCGAAGGAGAATGTCATTTCAGAATGAAAAACTGCAGGACCCGGGGGTTGCATTTGGGGCATAATGACGTCAGAGAGGTTGGTGCGGGGAGTGATTTAAGGGCAGCAGCTGAGTGTCTCAGGGGGTGGGCTTATTTCGTGGGACAGCTGGATTCCATTGGAGCCCAATTTTGACCTCTCCTTCCCATGTAATTAACAACATGCCAGCCACGGATCATAAAGCAAAGGGGCCTCTCAGAGCAATATCACGCCCTGGTGCCTGGAGTTCCTCTTACCCAAGGGACCTAGTAGGCATGGGTATGCCATCTGGTAGGTTAGCAGTGACATTTAAACAGAGCTTCGAACCGGTTCACTCCAGTTCCAGCCCCCCTGCTGTGAATTTGCATTTCCACAGGATAGCTGGGGAACAAGAGTTCCTAACAATTTAACAATGAGGATTCTGATTCAGTATTTGGAAATTCTCAAGGAGGGGTGGGGGCAGAACACAGTTGCCTGGTGCTGGACGTTCTTCTGAGACAACACAGGACAGCTGCTGGATACAGATGGTCTTGGCGTTTTTGAAGCTTCAGGCTAAAGGCTCTCAGAGCCTAGGAGCGAACTGACCCTTTGCTTTTAAGGCACTCCATCTGTGCTGGCTGTGTAGATTTCATCATTAAACGCTTCCATTTATTTTCCAGTGGAAGTGGGGAACAATATTGGAAATTCATGTCTAAACCGATTTCCTTAAACCTCAGGCTCTGTGAACAGAGGTTTATATAATAAAGTTGGTTTGCTTCCCTTGATGATTGATGGGGTGAGTTCGGTTCTTTGCATGACTTCTGTGTTGTATGTTAATTAACAAAACAGGAGTCAGCTGCACAGGACATTCGCAGGAAAAAGAAGTAGCCCACTAAAAGTCAAAGCAGAATGCGTCAGTCCTCCTGGCTTGTGGTGTGTGCAGTTAGTTGGGGAAAGAGGGGCATTGGGCCAAGAGGTGAGGAGGCGCCCCCTCCCTCTCCCAGTCATCTTTCCAATCGGTCCATTTCCCCATTCATTGACTGGCTCTGAACAGATTACAGAATGCTGGAAGGGGATTGGAATCGAGTAGAAACAATTGCCCCCTGATCTCTAACATAGTCTTCAGAATTAAATCCAAAGCATAAGCCAGGGTCATTTTAATTTTATTGGGAGAGGAGACAAAGTATTCTGTTGTTGTTGTTAAGTGTCATTGAGTTGTCTCTAACTCCTCCGGTTCCAGTGTACCACAGAACAAACCATAGCCTGCCCTGAGCCAGCCTCCCATTCCCTGCAGCCCTGAAAGGCCATTGTTGACCGACGGTGTCCACCCACCTCACTGGATCCTCTTCATGACGAACTGGTGTGCATTCAGTAATTACTTGAATTACTGGGGGTTGAATGAGCCACCACTGTGATTTGTCTACATCAAGCCCCATTAAAGGGACGGGAACAAGCACTGTCTGGACTGGGTTTGGGACTTGGGCAATCAATGATTCCAAGAGGCACTCCGAGGGGCAAAAGGCCTTTCAGAGGAAAAACACTGTGCTTTTCCTCTCTGAGCAAGTGGTGAGTTTCGCCAGCTGAGATCAAAGAAGGAATTCACCCGGGCTTTGCGCTTTGAATCTCTCCTCCGAAGGATGCTGCCCTGAGGATGGAGGAGAAGGTCAGAAGTGTCAGAAGGGAAAAGCACGCTGTCTGACCTCCGCTTGATTCATTTATTTAATTATTCAGGAAACATCTCTGCATGGTTGGGGAGCAATTCTGCTTCTGCAGCCCAGCTAGCCTATTTCCTTCAAAATGAACTCCAATCATTGGCTCCTGCAACCAACAAATGACTCTCTGTTGCTAATCAATAGATTGGTGGTTTAGATGTGCTCAGAGGCACCTGATGGGTGCAGGCGGGGCAGTGTGTGGGGGGTAAGGGGAGGGAGGTCTGCAATTCCATTTCTAAAAGGAATCAGACATTGAAAACCCCATGAAGTTTAGCTCTGCTCCGACCCACAGAGGGTTGCAGTGACTCGAGTCAACTTGACAGCAATTGGCCGTGGTAATCAACAGCGGATTTGAAATGCCACATTCAAAGGGAAATCAAAATAAGATTGGGGTCATCCACCCCAAGGCTTGCTTCCTTTTACAAGGGATTACTGGGTGATTGGCTGTACCCACCCCTGCAGCCCTCTGTCTTGGAACCTCAGCTGAAAGTTTGGGGCCATCTGTTCACAGGGAGAGGTGGGTTACCCTGCCCACCACCCACACTGGCCAGGTCTGAGAAGGTGGACGTAGAAGAGGACTTCAGAGGGCACAGGAGAGTGACATGAAAAGTGGGATTTTCAAAGCCCTCTCCTCTGTCCATTGTCACGGAATCCGACTTTCAAGGGTGTCTTTTTCTAGTGAAGTGGGTTTGCACTGAGGCGATGCACAGTTCCACATGATGTCATACTTTGAGACATTTTTATGAAGCAGATGAGATTAAGATGCAGGCAAGGTGATTTCATTGGGGAGGGATAGCAAGTCCCGTGACAGGCGCTTCTTGTAACAGTGCGTTGTTCTTCTCATTGGTTGCAATTATTCCTCGTTGGTTTGGGATCTCAGTTTCCTGCTGCCATCTCCTGCCCTGCGCCTTAGAAAGTCCAATCTGTTAGAAGCTTGCTGGGAGGTGTCAGAGCTCTAGGCCAGGGTGGGGAATTTGGACTCCATGCAAACTGTAACTAAGGGGGTGGGGGGTGGGGGAATCTTTTAGTTTCTCTCTGACTTTCTCATTTTTGCCTCAAGCATGTGGTTCTTGCACTCATATAAGAAACTTGTTTATTGAGCTCCAGAATTGGAGCTAAAATGACAGTTTTCCTTCTCAGCATGTAAATGCACTAATGGGTAGTGCGGGACAGTTGAGGTGGTAGTTGACCTGGCCTTCTTACCCATGTGCTCACTTAAGATAAGCCATTTGACCACTCGCTGTAGATTCTAATAGTCTTGCCAAAGCTTTTAGTGCCACATGATGAAGGATTAGCTCTTCAATTCACATCAAAGCCACATGGACACGCCCCTCTTTTGCATTTAGCGGGTGACGTCCATAAAAGGACAGAGAGGAGACTATTATACACTGATAGTTTCTATCAGGATTAAAAACATAATATTAAAAACTGAGTAGTAGACTATTAAAAAACGCTACAGTGTTGGGTTTGGACTACAGCAGAGAGTGAAGCAGTAGACGCTCCCTTGGCCGCTCTTACGTGCTATTTAAGAGAACATTCCCTGGATTTCTTCTCTGAAATAAACTGCGTGATTCAAAGGGCTTCAGAATTAGATGACTTAAAAAAAAAATGAAAACAGAGACAATTCTCTGTTCCCCTCAGGGTTCTGTAGAACTTCTGGACACAGTCATTTGTAAGGAGAGGGAGGAGGCGGGAGCAGGAAAGCCATGTTGTTGGTAGCTGCCTCATAGTGACCCAGTGAACAGTTGCATGAGGCACTGCCAGCCCTGCCCACTATCGTCATACTGCTCGAGCCCGCTGGGGAGCCACAGTGTCCTTCCTTCTCATCCAAGGTCTCCCTTTGTTGTTTCCTCGTCCTCCTCCATTTCCCAGCACGGTGTCCTTTTCCAGGGACTCCTGTGTCCTGAGTGCCTAGCTCAAGTCTATGAGATGATGTCTCACAAAGTTAAAACACCCAATTGGGTTTGCTGTTTGGTCTCCTTAGAAAATTGCCCTCACTCTAAGCCCTAGAAACGCAGCTGTCTTTGAGGCTGTTCTTCTGAAATGTAAGCAGATAGAGGCTCTATTAATCACTGGAATGAATGATGGACTGCTCACCGCCTTGTTTATGACTCAAACCCAGCAGTCATTCCACAGAGAATGATGAAGCTGCCTGCGTCTCCGAACACATGCAGCCTCAGCAGCCCCACAGAGACGTTTCTGCTCCAGCCTCTTGGGCCGCACTCGATCATGGATGGCTCAATGCCAGTACATGGATTTGAATTCCTGACTTCTATTGTGTTCTGACAGTTCATATCATATAACCATGCTCTTCAAAATTCTATTTTATTTAAAAAATATTTCTTAGCTTACTTGTATACTGAACAGATAATAGTTCAAAATCCGAAGGATAGACAGGGAATAAAATTCTTTCCCTCCCTTGCCTCTTGTCAACTTTTCTCCTTCCCAGAAACATATTCTTACAAAAAAAATGTTTTTTGGGGGGGTTGCGGTTGTTTACCTAAAATGTTTGCTGCATCTGCTCTTGCTAAGGAGCTGATGGGAGTATGAGTAGTCTTTGGACTACCATTGTTATTTGATATCATCAGGTTGAGGCTGTGCACAAGAGAAAGATGCCATGTCCCATCCTGCTCCAGGTTCAGACTTACTAGGTTGAAGCCCCTTACTGTCACTACTAGGTCATTCTGTCCGGTGAAGAGACTTCCTCTTCTGTGCTGACTCTCCGCTTTACCAAGCTTGACGCCCTTTTCCAGGGGCTAGTCCTCCTGGTAATCTGTCCAAACCTGAGGAGGTGAATTCTCACCAACATCACTTTTGTTTCATTTTTTTCCCCCTGACATTTAAAAAAATCATTTTTATTGGGGGCTCGTAGAACTCTCATCACAATCCATACATCCATCCATTATGTCAAGCATATTTGTATATTTGTTGCCATCATCATTCTCAAAACACTTGCTTTCTACTTGAGCCCTTGGTATCAGCTCCTCATTTTTCTCCTCCTTCCCCAACCCCCCTCATGAACCCTTGATAATTTATAAATTATTATTTTGTCATGTCTTACACTGTCTGACATCTCCCTTCAGCCACCTTTCTGCTGTCTGTACTTCAGGGAGGAGGTTGTATGTATATCCTTGTAATTGGTTCCCTCTTACTACCTCACCTTCCCTCCACCCTCCCACTATCGCGGCTCTCACCACTGGTCCTGAAGGGTTTATCTGTCATGTCCCTGTGTTTTCAGTTCCTATATGTACATCCTCTTGTCTAGCTGGATTTCTAAAGTAGAATTGGGATCATGACAGTGGGGGGAAGGGAGTATTAAAGAACTGGGGCAAAGTTGTTTGTTTTATCGTTGCTACACTGTACCTTGACTGGCTCATCTTCGCCCTGCAACTCTTCTGTAAGAGGATGTTCAATTGCCTACAGATGTGCTTTCTGTCCCCATTCCGCACTCGCACTCATTCACAATGATAAGTTTTTTTTATTCTTTGTTGCCTGATACCTGATCCCATTGACACCTCATAATCACACAGGCCAGTGTGCTTCTTCCATGTTGGCTTTGTTGTTTCTCAGCTGGATTGCCACTTGTTTATCTTCAAGCCTTTAAGACTCCATATAGCTTTTCATAGCCAAGCGCCATCAGCTTTCTTCTCCACATTTGCTTATGCACTCATTTTGCCTTCAGCAATCGTGTTGGGAAAGTGAACATCATGGGGTGTCATCCAACCGCACTTTCAAAGATCATGGTTCTCATAATTCTCAAATGTACTGCAAGAGAAGTAAGATGATAATACTAAATCAAAGAATAGTACTTAGCTAAAAGCACAGGTATTCCAAGAAATCACGTATACCTTCTTGTTATTGCTGCCCACCACCCATATATATTGACTCTTAAGATACCACTGGAAATATAGAGATTTTAATACCAGAAGCAAAAAAAAAAAACTATTTTAATTAAACCATTACCTGATATTTCTTATTACTTAAGTTTTTGAAAAATGTACATAATTTTGAATATATAAGTTTTATTGGCGTAATTCGCATATAAAAGTCAATGGTTGATCTATTGAATTGCATGACGTGTGGTTTAAATGTCAATTTAAAAAAGGAGTTGTGCAATTATCACCACAGTCAATTTTAGAATATTTTTTTCTTTCCTATATCCTCCAACCTCTGTCATTACCTCAATCTACCCTGGACTTTAAATACAGAAGAACTTATAAAACATACTCCAATATGCACAAACAAAACAAAAACCCAACAACAACAAAATAAAAGCAGACAGTATTAAAAATTAGAACAAATTTTAAAAAGGGTCAAAAGGGAGAACAAAAGATAAGATGGCATATTGTTAATTTATGACCTAGCACTATCTGCATTAATTCACTTTCCATTGCACTCTGATAACAAGGCTATTCACATCTGTGGTCAGAACTGGAGGCTTAATCCCCACCCCCCACGTCTGATCTTACATTTCAAATTTAAAATTGTTGGATTACACAGGCCTGTGTGCTTCTTCTGTGAGGACTTAGAGACCTTCCTTAGATGGCTGCTTCCTTTAAGAGAAGTCACAGGATGAGCAGTCTGAGCCCACTAGCTTATTCTCGGGGAGAAAGGGGAGGTTTTCTGCTCCAGTAAGGATCTTCTGTCTCAGAGACCCACGGAGCCAGTTCTTTCCTGTGAGTTTTACAAACCAGCCTTTTGTATCACCTCCCCACAAGCATTTGGTGCTGAGTTCAAACAAACAGACAGATATACCAGATAGGATTGCCTTAGGATTCTTATTCCAGCACTGATAGTCATTCTGCAAGTTTATTGCTACATTTTTGCCATTCACATATGCCTAGGCAATGAAGATTACTTTATGTCTGAGAAAGATGCAGTTGCTTGTGCAGAGCTCACCATTTTTAAGAGGCGCTCTGGGGTTGTCCTGGACTGCTAACCTTAGGGTCAATAGTTGACATCAGCAGCAGCTCGTTGGGACAAAGAAAGGCATTTCTGTTCCTATAGCGAGTCTCAGAAACCACAGGGGCAGTCAGGTCAGAACTGACATGATGGCAGTGAGGGCGACCCAAATCCAAAACTTGCCAAATGAAAGAAAAAAAGAGTTTGTCTTAGAACCAATGGAATATGACATATGTATTCCAAGAGTCTTGTGAGTTAAAAAGCGAACTTCTAGGATGCTCGCTATTTCAGGCAGAATAACTGAATTGTGAGGTTTAGGTGTGCTCCTTAAAAGAAAGTAAAAACATTGGCCCTGCTCAGTTCTTACCCTCTTTTATAGAGAAGTCATTGAAGAGATGGATGCTATGGCTAAATGTGGTGAAGAAACTGATGGTGCCCAGTGCTGAGAAAGCAGCATCTGGGGTTTTAAAGGGTAGTCTTTAAAAAAGCAGCCTTCCAAGTGAAGCAACAACCAAGTCCACATGAAAGAGCCACACCAGCCTACAGGATCCTAGGATTTTAAATGATAAAATCCAAATCAGAAGGAAGAAATAGTATCAGAGCTTAAATTCTCCACATTCAGTTTACCGAAGACTATAGATGACAGCAGAAGCCCCAAACCCACTCAGGGAATCCCCTTTGAATGTAGTCCAGAGAAGTGAAGAGCTCTGCTATCAGATAAGGGCATTATAAATCGATTATGGCAGATGTAGTTAGGTTAAAATAATACTCTGTCATTTGATCTCCCTTTTGACCCATTAAATTTTTTTTTCATTTTTTTGTTTTCTGTTTTCCTTTTGATGAAGTTTTCCTATCTTTGTTTTTTTCGGGGGTGGGTGGGGTGGGGTGGGGTGGGGTGGCATCACTGTCCTCTGGTGGTGTGAGTAGGAGGCCCAGCCTTTGCTCCTGTCCAGCTGCTGCTGGAATTGAACCTCCATCCCAGTGGGCCACAGTCCCCACCCTCAAACACTGTGCCACCGGGGCTCAGCCCCTCTATCTTGTATATAGTCATTGTTGTTGGGCTTTGTTTGTTTATACGCTTGTTTCCTGTTTGTGTTTTGTGTGACTTTGTATGACTTTTAGTATATGGCATCCAGGATAGGTAGACACCTCGGGGCTTGCCAGGGGAGCATCGGGAGGACTGGGAAGCTAGCAACAGTGAGTTCAAGTTAGAAAGGGTTCACTAATTGATTGTGGCTACGATGGCGCCGAACTTAATATAAATGAATGATTAAAGTGTTCCTCGTATGTTAAGTATATCACAAAACCATTGTAAAAAGAATGTGAAAAACAATAAAGTTGAATGTTTTAGACTGTCCTGGATCCCAGGCATGCTTACAGACTTGAGGGGACCTCAATAAGTCTGTCTGTAATGCAATGAAAAGATAACGGAATTTTCCACAATTTTTTTTGAAGTCCCTTGTATTGAAGTCAAGTTACTTTTTAGTGACGGTTAGTTTTTATATTTTTTAAATAAGGCAGCTGTTTGTCTTACTATAAGAAACTCAGGAATTGATCATATAAAGACCACGTACTAATTGAAATAGAGAAAGACTATTTAAAATATCCCTATGTGCTATACCCTATATGGCTCAAATTGCAGTTATTTATTCCATTTATTTGAAAAGTATAGTGTTATAGCCAATGGGACATTAAAATTTTGCTCAAAATTTGGCGATAGAGCAAAGATAGGGCAACATGCCCTGTCAAACTCATATTGAAGCATCTTAAAAGTACGCTTGAGTAAGGGCTTATTTAATTCTCGAGGAAAACACACCCATTTTTAACTGTGGTGTTTAGCTGATAGTACATGATAATATTATTAGCCAGCTTTTCACCTAACCATTACACCAGCATTCTTTCGTCTCATATTCGCATATTTCCTCTCTCAAATGCACTTTGCATTACAACTTTGCCATCCTGTGGGCTTTTCCATTGTTGGACTATGTCATTCAGGAGCAAGCCAATCTTTGGACATCTATTCTCCAATGTCTTAACATTTTGGAATTTTTGCTTTCTGGAGTTAAACAGTCGGGAGTGGGGGTGGGATGGGCAGAGGCATTACAGACCGTAATTATGGCTACTTGGAGAAGAACTGACCAGTGTGATTTGGCTGGAGTCCATTCACTCTATGGAGGCACATCTGCTTATCTTCAAGTCAACCCTTCATATTCTTTCTCAATTCTGCAACCGCTTTAATTCCACCCCCCTCTCCCACACACACCCACACCCCCCCACCCACACACCTCTCCCCCTCCCTCTTCCCTTTTGTACTTGTCCACACAGGGCTTCCCCAGGGCTTGGTGTGCAGGACCATCATGTTGAACTGATGTATGAGGGCACTTCAAAAATTAGTAGCAAAATCCCATCCATTTTTTAAAAAACAATTGTTTTTTTTCCCCATCCACTTTTATTTGTGGACTTTTGCAAGCCTTTTAGCATATGGACTTGATTACTCCAAGGTCATAGTGCATCCTAGTAAAACACATTAAATAAATATCCATCCATGATGCACATACATATACAAATCAATGAAGAGAAATTCCATCTTTTCAATTGTACCTAGCCGTGACCCAGAGATGGTAACGAAAAGTGCTTCCTAGTTGAAGGGTCTAGGTTCATCAATTTTGAATGGACAGAAAGATCCAATTGCACGGTTATATTAGCTTATGTAACCTGTTATCTTGAGGTCAGGTAGAATGAAAAATGAGGGGTGTTATTGAATCTTCTTTGCAGGGAGTTTTTTAAAAATATATAAATAGAACAAAATACCTTCCTAGCAGTGGAGTGAAAATTTCCATGCTTGAATACAGGGATCTGGAGAAATTAGAGTCCCCCCCCTCCCTTAGGGTCTTTGAGGACTTTTGATTATTTAGTTATTTCTTGTCTGATTCTTTTGACAGACCCTGGGGATGGGAACTAGATGAAATGATGTCAGGAAGGAAACCCCTTTGTATAGTAAGATCCACAAGTAATCGTTTTGGAGAATGATCCAGGTTATCAATCCTGGGGTCACTGCGAATTCCAAACTTCAAATCAGAGGCATGTGTAAGAATTAATGGCAGGTGTACAGACCTGAATTTTGGACTTGGGAGATTCAGCAGAATATGCTCAGGAATTGTGACACACATCTTGACTGGAATTTCCTAACAAAAATGCCTATGTATCCTGGGCCTACCTAGTGGTAGACTCTGTTCAAGGTATTCCTTCTACCAGTGAGAGATATGACTAGATGACAAAATGTTCTTAGTGAAGTGCAACTACTTTTCAAAGATCTGTAACTAATCATTGGAGACTACATTGGACCCTAGGCTGGTCTCTCCAGCATTCGTGCTGCTAACCAATTACTGTGGTGTTTCTCGCCTCCAGAGTGTGTTTTTAGCCTTTTGAGATTAGCAGGCTCTTTCCCAGGAAACTCCATCAGGCTTCAACTACCTACCAGGACATTCCCCAGAAATGAAGCAGGATGGAGATGCATAGGTCTCAAGAAGGTGGAGGGTGATAGATAGAAGTCAGACGACGTTCTATCCACTCTTGTACTTCTGCAGTGGGCTCGGGTGGTTGTCTGGGCAACAGTTATCCTTTCTCTGAACAGTTCCTTGATTGATCTGCCCTCACTTTGGGCCACCGAGAAAGGGCCTAACTACATCAGTTCTACAGAGAAAGAGAATGTTCTAGATGGCTCATGTTCTCATCTGCTCACTAAAACCACTGACAGTCTACTTCCAGAAAATCAGCCATCGAAGAAGCTCATGGGTTACTGTGGGAGCTCGAAATACATTCCCAGGATCTACATAGGAAAGACGCCTCTGATGGTTCCCCTCTGACCATACTGAGGGATGAGAATACCCTGGAAATCAGACAGAGAGTATTGGAGAGGTGGTTACAGTAGATTAAAATGATTCATTTAACTCAAATGGTCAAAACCTTGTCTTTTGATCTCCCTCTGACCTTGACCTGGTTTTCCATCTTTGCTGCCCTCCCGTCACCCTACCTCAGGTTGGGGCTTATCACTGCTGTGTTTTGGTTTTGTTGGTAGCATTCTTGACATTCCGTTGCATGTCTATGTTTTTCGATATATGAAACTCAGGAGGGGTGAATCTATAGAGACAATAGCTAGGATAGTTATTCCTCTAATAGTTATTCGAATGGAATATACCTGGGGGTAAGGTAGGGCAGGGAGGGGTCTTGGGGAGCCGATATCAAGGAGTATAAGAAGGAATGAAATGTTATGGAAATGATTGTGGTAGCAACAGTACAACATGGCTTGATATGAATGGTTCAATGTCTGGAAAAAGAAGTCCATGGAGCACATATGTACTGTAACATACAGGGATCATCATAAGCAGGAGTTGGGTCCATGGTGCCTGGGGACAGAGTGAAAATACATAAGCACGTTGTGAGGGAGCAGAGGATTGATTGTTCCTTCCCTAGGGTTCCCTCTGATAGTTACTGGAAGAGCCTGCACCAACTTCCCTCACAGAAGGCTGCCCAAGTCAGAGGGGTTGGGGGTAGGATGAACCTTTTACTAGAGTGAGGGCTCAGGAAAAGATGTTCTGTTGTAGCCGAGGGAGGATTTTATATAAAAAGCTCAGAATAGTTTCACAAAGGCTGTCTGTGTATGCACAGAGTCTATTTAAGAAATATTCATTCGTGGAGGATTGGAATGTTCCTGGTAATATTCCTTATCTAAGAGAAACAGAGGCGTCTACTGCATTTCAAGAAATATAATATGAAAATTGATCTCTAAGGGCCTTCTTTAATATTTCGCTTCCTCTTGGTGGTTAGAAATATGTTTCAGTTCTCCTTTGCAGGGACCAAGATAATATAATCAGTGTGGTGGTATTATCAACCATGAGAACCCATTTGCATTTTGGGCAACAATTAATTTCGATCTTATATTGCAATATTCCATAATATTTTAGGTGCAATGTTTTGACATTATTGAACCTATTGAGCTTACTGCTGTGAAATACTAGTTTACTTATGTTTTAAATTAGAAAGAGGCAACCTTCTAAATTAAACTTAAAAAAATTTTTTTAAACATAGAAAAGA
The DNA here is from genome assembly GCA_004026705.1 of Nesogale talazaci. NCBI lineage: Eukaryota > Metazoa > Chordata > Mammalia > Afrosoricida > Tenrecidae > Nesogale > Nesogale talazaci. The sequence continues at coordinate 17,294 of PVJH01003998.1, forward strand.
AATGTAGACTATAAAATAGGAAAAATATCCACATCTCAGATTTCTATCAGATAACATTTTTCTATATCTTTTATATCTTTCCATATCAAAATAAAGCATCTTTATTTTGGGAGAGGGCATATTAGGGATATAGGTTATTACTAATCTAATTAATGCATAACCACCCCCTTATCTTAGTGGTGATAGACACATATCACTATCCTTCATGTTTTTAAACCTTTAAGCAATTATGAAACTTTAAGTGACATCATTTTCCCAAATATCTTTTACGGTAATATAGCCATAGAATGCCAGAGGTACATAACACAAAATATGCCAATGTGAGATTTCTTGCATGTCCAATTCAGTGGCATTGATTGTACTCACTATGCCATGCAGCTATCCCCATTATTTGTTGCCAGATGTCCCATCATAATTAAGAGGAACTGAATGTTTCCTGTACAATTTCTATCCATCTATTGCCCATCACTTGGTCTCCGGGAAGTGTGAATAACCCAACTCACTGGCGTCAAGTTGACTTCAACTCCTGGCAGTTGTATAGGACAGGGTAGGAGAGGGTTTTCAATGCTGCAAATCTTCATGCGGAAAGCTGCATCTTTCTCCCAGATAGTGGCTTGTGGGTTCCTAGCCCCCGAACCAGGCACATATACCCCCTAATAAACACTCATCGCCATGCATTTGCCTCTGCTACCCTTTAATGCAGTTCCTCGTGTTCTGATGATCCCCAACCATGAAACTATTTTTAATTCTACTTCATAACTGTAATTTTGCTACTGTTCTGAATCAGGCGACCTCTGTGAAAGGGTCTTTCAGCCCCCAAAGGGGTCATGATGCACAGGTTGAGAACTGCTGGTGTAGAGAATGGCTGGATCCCATTTTCTAGTCTGACTGCTGTTCATCATAATTAAAAAAAATTTTTTTTGTAGGCATCACTATCTCTGGTGGTCGTGGGCGCTACCCAGTGCTGCTCCTGAGAGCCGCCACTAGATTTGAGCCAGCCCGCGGGCTGCAGTTCCGCACTCAACCACTTACGCCACCGGGGCTTAGCCCTGTTCATCATAATTTTGATGCTTGCGGTCTCATACTGCTTCTATAGGAAGTTAAAAGATATGAAAAGAGACCATGTTGCCTCTATGACTATTAAATTTCAAACACAGTACAGAAGGGGAAATGTGGGAAACTAGCTCTGAGGGAAACATGACTAGAACTTAGTCCCTAACTTTTTTTTTGTTTTGTTTGGCATCACTGCCTTCTGGTGGTCGTGGGAGCTACCCAGCCTTGCTGCTGCTGGATTTGAACTGCCACGCCAGTGGGCCGCAGTCCCGCACTCAACCACTACGTCACTGGGGCTCAGCCTATTCCCTAACTTATAACAGAAGGAATCTGGAAAGCTAGAATCCCACAGTAGGAAAGTCATCCCTTTGGTAAGTTAGAGATAAAGTCCAAGTACATTATCATGCTTTAAATATCATTTCCACAGGTTCTCCCCTGACAGCTATGCTGCCTTGAAGTGAACACATGGTTGATTCTGTCTCCCTATAGAAGCAGGCATTACTATTTGTTCTATCTCTTCTTGCCTATAGAGACTTGTCGATTTGAACTATGAAGCAGTACTTTATCATATTCTTAGAGATTTTGTACACAGCAAATCGATTCCCGTTTATCAATATGTGTGCACATGGTTCTGTGTCACTGCTCACAGGGCGTTAGGCCATTGGTTACTATTCTCATTTCTGTTCTAGTGTTTCCATTTTCACTAATCTGGCTTCCCTGTCCACCCCCCTCGCGCCTTAACTTCTCGCCTTTGCTTTAAGGTAAACGTGGGCTCTTGGGTTTCATATAGTGTTTTTTTTTCTTTTTCTAGTGCACAGCTCTGTAGGTTGATGTTCATTTTATGAGCTCATCTGTCATTTAACAGAAAGGACATGTCCAGGAGTGGTTTCTGTTCGGAGTTTAAGGAATTCCTCTACCAGTTTATTACATCGGGCCTTTTAATAGAATTTTTGTTTTTTATGCATTTTTCTTTCATTCTATCAAGGACATCTAGCAGTCTCTGGTCAGAATGAGTGATAATGGTCGTCAGGCACCATATAATTCATTCTGGTCTAGATTATGAATAAAGCCTTGGTTCATATGGGCCACAGAGTTGTTTCTTCTGTGAATCTCCTTATTTGTCTTTTGCTTGAACTGAATCTAAATAAAAAGTTGTATTTTGATAGCTGCTCACAAGCTCTTAAGACCTCCAGAGGCTACTAACTAGACTAAGATGCGGAATGTCAATTTGATGAACTGCATCATGCCAATTGACAGAGTTCTCCCATGAGACTGTGGTCCTAAGCCTACAGAACCAGTAACCAATCTTCTTTTCATCCACAAAACCATTTTATTGGGAGCTAATATAGACATCATATCATTCCATAGTTCAAGTATATCAAACAGTATTGTACAATTGCTACCACAATGCATTTCAAACAATCTCTTTCCTCTTGAACACCATCTAAGTGACTTGTCAACTAATCATAATGGCTTGATATCAGCACCTTTTTACCTGCCAATGTAGCCTCCCCACCCAATTCATTATTCTACTTGCTCTCTCTATAGGTTCATCAATCCATACCACAAAACAAAAACATATTATAAAAACTCAAGAAGGTTGCCCCCAATGACAAAATGTATCTGAGTTAAACCCCAAAATGGGAAAAATAAAAGCAACCACCAAACATGTTGAAAACCAGATCAAGTCTACATGCATCACTGGGAGGGGGGGTGTCAACTGATCAAGCTTTAACCATTCAAGTCAGGTTTATCATTTTGATCTCCTCAGGTCATCTCTCCAATGCACTCTGTTTGCTTACCAGTTTCTTCCCATCTCTCTATTATATGGACAGAGGAACTCACCGGAGGCTTATTTCCTACATCGATCTCACAAATGTATCTTGGGCTCCCACTGTCATCCATAGCCTTCTGCAAACCCAAATCTCACAATTTAGACGCTGCTACTGTTCCTTCCTTCGGCTTCAGATGATATTATTGACAATTCTTCAGTCACTGATGTTGATGTGCTTCTGCCATGTGAACTGATTAGTTGACATCTCACTTAGATGGCTGCTTGTTGGTGTATGTCTAGGATGTATCTGTTTTTTATATATATATATATATATACACACACACATATATATGACATAGTTTTATATATACACATACATGCACACACACATTTGCAGCATAGATAGACCAATATATATGTTATGCTTACAGATACAATTATACACTCACATATGTACATATATACACCTTTCTATGGATGTATATGCATACTTATCTATGAAGCCACACATATATGTTTAGTTTGATGTTGTTACAAAAAAATATAATGCAATAACATTTTAGAAAAACATCCTTTATCCTATGTACTTCTCAATATCATTATTTACATTGGCCAATTTGGGTAGGCTTAAACCCTTTTTGATACTGCCTTTTGCATCACCAGAAATAATAATAAGGGTCTCCTATGTAGACATTTCAATTTCCTCTTCCCATCTTTGATGCCCACCAAAGAGCACTATTTTCCTTTATGTATACCTATTTGCATTTTACAGTAAAATCCTAACATATTTATCATTTGGTGATTGATTGACTGATTCTCCTCAGCATTGCATTCCATTGCATGAGCATACATATGTTTTTTTAAAAGTTATGCTGAAAAAAAAAGTTATGCTGAATGCCCTGTTGTTCCAAAAGTCAAATAATTATACACACACACACACACACACATAAAAACACTACTTAGACTCTAAAAAGTAATTTTGACTCTTGTCTGTCTTCCCCACTGCCCCTAATTCTCACCTGTTAAGCAGCCTGATAGATTGTCATTTGATCTCCCTTTAGACCCATTTTAACACTTCTTCAATTAAAAAAAAAAGCAAAGGGGAATACATGTGCATTAAGCTCTGGTGAATGCCCTCCCACCCTGGACCAGGGATGTGAGTGACCTTGCTATCCTGCAGAGTGCATCGGGCAGTGGTTGCTACAGGCACAGTTCAGTTGAGGTTTAGTACCTTTGTCAATGGATCTTTCTTGTGATCCATTTAAATTTGTTCCAATTTTTAATGTTTTCTGCTCTTTTTCAGTAGAGGTGTTACTTTGTTATTCTCTTGAGGTTTTACTGTTGTTTGTGTTCAGTATTTTTATGTATATGAAATCTAGGATAGGTGACTCTATAGAGACAGTAACTAGAGTCCCTTGTGAGTGTGGCAGGGGAGGTTGGAGGGGAATGAGGAGCTCACACCAGTGAGTCCAGGATTAAGAAAATGTACTAAAACAGACTGCGGTGATGATTGTCAACTATTATTGATGTGCTTGCACTACTGAATTGTATGATATGTGAATTATATACCACTACAACTGTGGGGAAAATTGTTATTTTAAACTGTTGACTAAGGAAAGACTGATTTTCTTAAAAATTTTAACAGTTTATTGGATAATTGGATTATTGGATATTTGATAATTTGCATATCATACAATTCAGTAGTTTAAATATATTAAAGTGAGTTGTGCAGACAACACCACAATCAATTTAAGAGTATTTGCTTCTTGTATCTATTACTATCAGCTACCCATTTCCCCCCAATAGTCCTTGCCATAACTCTAAGAAAATAATAATCCAGTTGCTGTCTCTGTAAATCCATATACCTTGGATTTCATATAAAGAAAAACATACAAAGACAATCCAACACTATTCCCAAGAACAGTAACAAAATAACACAGATTAAAACCTCAGTAGAAATATCTGAATAGAAACAGAAAAACTTCAATAGAAAGGAAAGTTGAAAGTAGTAAAAACCAGAACAGGTTTAAAATGGGGCTGGTTTTCTTATTTCCTCATGGCTTTACTAGGAGGGCTGCTTAGTAATATATGGAAAGCATTCAGGGTATGGGACAGTTAACTTTTCTTATAAAGACCCAGGTCATCCACATTTTAGGGTGTGTTAGTCTGGGTACATTAGAGAAACAAATTCATAAACACTCGTGTATAAAAAAGAGGTTTATATACAACAGCAATTATAAGAATTTTCAGAAGACCTTGCCCATGTAGATCTCATTGGCAATCTCCAGATTGACAAGCTAGACTCCAACCCTCTACTCTTTATTCTCAAATTGATATCAGATAGGTGACTGCCACATAGGGTTTGCAGACTGCATGGTTTCTGTGGCACTTTCTCAACTCTCTGTTGTAGTGTGCAAGTAGCCATGGGCAATATGTAAGTCAATGAATGAGGCTGTGTGCCAACAAAGCAAAACAAAGACACTTATTTATGGACACTTAAATTTGAATTTCATATAATTTCTACATGTCACCAAATCTTTAAATTTTTAAGAAAATTACTTTAAAACTCTAAAAGATCAGATTGTAGAAAAACAGGTGGTGGGCTGAGTTTGATCCACAGGCTGTGCCCTCCCTCTGCTTAGGATTGTTCTTGGTGCCTATCACATGTGAAGGACGTGTCAGCTACGACTACACTGCTCTTTAGTTGTTCTCACCATTGCCTCCACTTAAGCGTTTTTGGACGCTGTCAATGCAGTTCTGAAGAACATCTCCATATAGAAAACTCCCCTTGTCCCTTTGTTTTTAGAATTCCTAACATATCACGTGGGCGCAGGGGTGGTTTAGTGATAGAATGCACGCCTTTCATGTAGGGGAGGGAGTTCTGGTGGCACAGTGCGTTTTAACATGTTGCAGAGCAAGGCTAGCACTTTGAAGACAAAGGTGCTGGGGCCCGGACCCCACACCACAGGATTTTCAGTTGCATCATAGGTATGTGAAAGTTGGACTCTGAGTAAGGAAGGCCAACGAGGAATGGACACATTTGAGTGATGGTCCTGGCGAAGAATGCTGAAAGTACCATGGACCTCCAAAGGAGAAACAGATTGGTGTTGGGGGAAGTATGGTCAGAATGTTCCTTAGAAACAAGCATGGGGTATTCGTCATCTCATCTGCTTTGGGTGTGTTATCAGGAGAGAGAAGTCCCTGGAAAAGTACCTTGTTGGTAAAGTAGAAAAGCAGCCCCAAAGAAGAAAACCCTTGATGACATAGGTTGTCACAGTGACTACAACAATGGACTTAGTAACAACCATTGCAAGGTCGCTATGGCTTTATGTCACTTAAGAAGAAGAACAACAAGAAGGAGATAATTTTTAATGGAAAGATTGTCAGTTTGAACCTATTAATCACTGTGGGGAAAAAAAAGATGTAGCAGTCTGCTTCTATAAAAATGTATGCATTAGTCTAGGTTGACTAGAGAAACAAATCCAGAGACAGTCATATTCATATGTGTGCAAGAGAGCACTCTTTATCAAAGAGCAATTGTATATTGAGAACACATCCCATTCCAGTCCAGATCAAGTCCATAATTCCCATATTAGCCCATGTGTTTCATACTAGCCCTAAATTCTTTAGTCTCACACAGCTGCGCTGGTTGGTGGGTAGAAATCTTGTGAATCTCGTGGTGGTGGAAGCATCTCAACACTGATACAGGTCTCCACCTTTTCTGGGTACCTCAACAGCAGGAAAATAATGTTGAAGAGAGAGTGGGTTCAGCTTCCAGTGAACATTTACTTCTGCCAGGCCTCCAAATGAGAGATCATCAGCCCCTTTTGTTCTTAATACCCTCAAGTTGACAGGTTATGTAACTCCCACAGTGTAATACATTGGAAACAATGTCAGACAATTATACTCTGTTCTATAATGTCATCATGAGTTGGAATAGGCTTCATAGCAAAAGTTTTATGTGGGAGTTATGAATTCAATTTTTGGCCAATATGACCAACATGATGTTCCTCCCTGCCTGTCAGTTGAGGTTTGTGTGTTGCTGTGATGTCATACAGGTTTCACTGAAGCTTCCACACGAGAACAGAGTAGAGTGAAAAACCTGGTGTCCTCCTTCCAAAAAATTAACCATGAAAACCCTGTGGATCACATTTGTTTGTTTTTGCCTTTGATCTTGGGACCCACCAACATTTTGAACCATTCTTCATGAAATCCCCATAAGTTAGGTGCCAACTTGATGCAATTAAGAACAATAATAATGGAATCACTGCATTTTCTCTTCTAAAGCAGAGCAGTGGGAAGTCCTGTAGGTTCTGTCCTATGTAGCATACAGGCTTCTCTACCCCTGGTTCCTCCTGAGAATCCATCTATCTGTAGAAACTGCAACACCAAGACCAGCTCCTAGCTCGACCTTGACAAAGCCTCTTCCAGACGCTGCCAGGACAGTGTGTCAGATTCAGACTGAATAGCTGGGTGACTGATTTGCTAGGCCCTTCTGGAATGATGGGTGTAGTTAGCCCTTCATCCTATGATCTCTTGGGTAAATAAAAGAAGAGACCGCACCAAGTACCATTGTTCAATGGCAGATCCAACTTCAAATCCTATTTTAAAGGAAGTGACAAGGAAGGGAGGAAAAAGGGTTCTGAAGGACTTATACTAAAAGGAGCTGGATGTTGTCAGTAGCAGGAGGGACCACACTTGCATTGTTCAAACCCTGCATGAGCCCAGCTTAGTAGAAAAATGGCAGATATCATTATAAACTTTGACAGCCCCTATTTTATTATTCATAAAGATTTTAAAATCATAATGAGTTAAAATGTAAAGAGAATTCTTATTCCCTAGTCACTATTTTAAAATGAACCATTTATGGTAATTCATTGTTTTGCCTTTAGAATCAACATACAAATAAACTACTATGTTCAAGTTTATCCTTTTCTACATTAAGGCTCAATTCTGCTGCTTCAAAATAATGAAGCTCAAGCCAACCCAGATTTTCACAAATTACAATCATAACAGTAGAAGACCTTTTCTGACCTCTTAAGAGTAGTGTTAAAAAGCAAATGATTTTTAAATGAGGGACATTTTTCTTAAATCCAGAATGTTTACATGTGGCATTTCCCATTGCATTGTTTATAATTCTGCACATGGCACATACCAAAAGCATTAAGATTTTTAATAGTTAACTTTGGAAATAGAAATTTCTAGAAGGCTGGTCCTATTTTTGCACAAATTCACTGTTGAGTGAAGTTTCATTCATGTCTTCCATAGTGGTTTCCACAGTTTCATATATTCAAAAACATATCTTGAAAGGATGAATCAGGCATTGAAAAGCAACTACCAGCAATTTGCTCCAATACACTTCCCTTTACTTCTCTCTAAAACATTGCTGGAAAATGAATATCTAATCTTTGCCTTTGCGTTTCTAAGGATAGAGCTTTTGGGCTGCTCCCTTTCCTTTCTGAAACGTCACAGAATATTAATATTCCTTGAAGACTGTAGTGTCTGAATGGTACAAACCATCATTGTTCTCAGCTCTTCCAACTGGAAGGTCAAAGACTCAGTGCAACTGGAAGCACCTCAGGAGAAAGATCTAGTGATGTGCTTTGAGAGCTCAGCCATTGGAAACCCCTGGGAGCACAGGTGTTCTCTGACGTGGGTGATGTGAGCTCATCACCA